>WBNQ01037587.1:0-12570 GCA_013401375.1 Spizella passerina | reverse complement strand
TGCCAGCACACATGGCCAGCTTGTGTCCAGCTTCTGATCCACCAGCACCAAGTCCTCCCCTCACATAGATGACAAAACAATAGGTGTCTGTTTTTTTTCTTAGCAGCAATGCATAACGCAAGACCCATTAAACTCCAAAAGGAGCGTTTCTGGAGAATTACACATTCCCAAACCTGCTCGTGCTGAGGAACCACATTGCAGGGTGTCTGTTAACACAGGATGACATGATGTGTTTTCAGCAGGAGCTATTTTTGTATGCCTCCAAAGGGATCAAAACCAGCACACAGAACAAACTGTTGACTGCAACCTTGACCAGCATCGTGGTACCACTTCAGATGGAGGAGTGCACGTCAGAGCACATCGTCATTCCGTGGCTGCTACAGCGTGTATGGCATTTCATAGGAGAGGTCTGGCATTCCAAGGAGACCTTCAGCAATGTGTTTGCCAGGAGTCAAACTCACAGGAGAAACCCTTAAACAACAGCTCATGAGTCACATGCTGCTCATGAGCTTGAAGGATGTTCTCCCAGTCAAAAGATCAAGGTCATTTACTTACTAAACATATGGTCTACCAAAAAAGGCACTCTCTTCCCAACTCCAAGTGTGCAAACAGAAGGAATTGCTATCGTCAGGAATGCCTTTACAGCAACCCTTTCTTCAGCACAGACTACACACTGAAGCAGAACTTCACTGCTCTGCTGTTAGGCAGGCAAAATGATTCCTCCCTTAGTTAAAAGGAAAAACAAATGGAGACAAGAAAGGACAGAGGAAGTCAACTGTGAACTTTTTGAAGTGCTGCTGAATTATTAAGCTCTCGGTGAAAGGAAGACTGGTTGGACTCATTGGAGGGAGACTGGTTTAAAAATATATTCATAGGACACAATATTCATGTCAAATTATTCTTTTTTGCCAGACTATCATTATATTACTACCTGATTTCAGTACAGCTTTCAGACAAAAATTCCTCTCTTTGCTTCGACAGACACATTTTTACTACATTAACCATGAGAAATGCTAAAGAAAGAAATTCACTCACACATTTCAAATCAACATTCAGATCTCCACAATCCTGTCTGAAATCTACTTAGAGATTAGCTCATTTGGAAGCGGCAGTCCATGTGTTATGCTCTTTGTCTCACTGAAGAAGTGCAAGATAGAAAGACTTTACCAACTAAACCTCTTAGAGGGATCCTGCATAAGGTGTAAAAATCAATGACTACACAGCAAGAGGAGCCACAGGTTCTAGCTTCAGCTCAAGCACACACCATTCCATTGCTGATGTTTCCAAGTTCCTTGCCACATTCCCAAGTTTTAGTTGTGGATGTAATGTGGATTTTCAAGCTGACAACAGATCATTCCAGAGTGGAGATGAGTTTCCACTCTGCTTCACAGAACTCCTGCAGGCAGGAATCCCTAAATGCACATAGTGTTATTCCCTCACATTAAGATTAGTTTTATCAAAGGCATCAGGAGATATTTATGACTTCTGATTTTCATTTGCCACCTTGTTCATTAAACAAATTCTTAAAAAAGAAGATAAATGACCGAAAGACAAAATGGAGCTGGGGGTTATGGAGGACTCAAAATAGTATTTGGCCAGAATGAAGCACATTCAGATAAAACCAAAGAAATGAAGCTTTTTAAAAGAGAAATAAGCACCACAAAGCCCTAAAACTGCTGTCTGTTCAGGTGAATAATTTTTAATCTTCCTGCTTTTGACTGGTTTCAGAATTTAGTTTCTGAAACTTTCTTCTCTCTATTTTCAAAGAGAAAGAACAGCTAAATAATTGTTACTAGGGTTAACTAATAGTAAATAACTATGTTTTGTGGAGTAAATTTGAATTACCTAGGCTACAACCCCACTCTCTTTTTTTGTCTTTCTTCTTTTAAGTAAATGCAGATTCCTAAGCCATCTCTGCTGATTCCTTGCATGCTGTTGTCAGAAATGAAAGCAGTGGCCTGCTGTGAATTCAGCTGCTCTCAGGCTTTCCAGCCCTCCTCTGCTGGTTGATGCTGCGCGTTCTCAGCAGAGCAGGTCTGAATGCCAAGCGTGGGGACTCACTGGCATTCACTTACAAGGAGCTTTTCTCATCCAGAAAATGGTGCAGCTGCTCCTCACACTGGGATAACTCCTAACACCAACAGTGACAAACCACAGGGTGGAATGCCAACTCAGGATGGGAAGCAATGACACTGAAAAGAAATTCCCTGGCTGCGAATCCCAGGGCACTCCCACACCGCAGAGCCCAGACATGGCACAACCTGAACCTTGACAAATGGCAGGAAAAGAGTTGGAGAAGCAGGCAGGAGTGGGAAGTACTCAGCCTGCATCCACTTCAGCATAAGGCAAGAGAAAAGTCCCTTCTCCTTCTGCAAAACATGGCCTCCACCAAAACCACATCAGGAACTGTGGTCACAGGTACCTGTGTCTACTGGAGCAGGGATGGAAAACAGCTGTGCTTCCCAAATGAATGCCTTGCCACCAGGCTTTGTGATCTCTCTCTTTATTGGTCTCAGCTTTTGAATTTGAGAAAATGTATCTTCAAAAATTTATGTATTTTTAAACAGAAAAAGGGAAGTTGGTAAAAAAAACCAAAAAAACCCCAAACTAATATATGCATATTCTACTGACCAGATCAGCATCTTGCAGACCTGGATGGAGCTTTACCCTTTTGATGCCTGTCAGACTTTTCATTTCAATTCTGTCAAACTCAGTCTTCAGAAAAGATGAACAGAGACTTTTAAAGCTTGACTGAGAGTTTTAAAGCTCTGCAAACAGACCCATTTCCTCCTGCAGACTTCATCCCTCTGCAGAGCAGCTCTGCGAGCTCAGGTTGGACAATTTACCAAGTTTAATATACCTGCCATTTTCTTTAACTTTACTGTGTATCTAGCAAAGGCAGGGCAGTACCATGACCTCAAGGGCTTTCTAACCTTTCTAATTTACAGAAACAATTCCAGAGATCCTTAGAGTGGAGAAGGCTAGGATGAGGGAGAGCTTCTTCCAGGCATGCTCAGCGTTGCCATGGATTATTGCGCACGTCTGAGACATCCAGGCAGGGTCATTGCCTTCATCTGTTCTTTTATCACCAAGTCAGTACCAAGGTAACAAGCACAACAACTCACTTCAAAAGGAGGTATAGCCATGGAAGAAGAAAACAGCGATGAAAATCAGAATCCAGTAAGTCTTCAGAAGCCATGGGAGGAAATATAATCCTGCCAAGATGCTGCTTAACACACTTCCTGCTTTACAGAGCAGGGTTTTATATGTTGTCCTCAACTGTTTCCAAACACATTTAGCAGTGTTGTAGAGCTCAGCTTTGCCAAAGTGGTTTTACTGTGGTAAAACCCCAAAGTGGTGGGGAAAAGGGAGCAGGGAAGTGTATCCTGCCTTGGTCAGTGTATCAGGTGTAGCCACTGACAGAGCAAAGAGCAATTTCCAGTGCACCCTGCAGGCCTGTCCAGCATCCTGGCTGCCAGACTTACATTGATCAGTCTGGTCATCAGTTATTTCACACCACTGGTCAGTCACAGGGGTATGAAATAACTGAACAGGTGAGCCCTGTAACCCTTGCAACGGTCTCCAGCCCATGGGAAGGGAGAGGCCTCCTGAACCTAAAAGCTGAGCCCTTCCAAGTTCATTGCCTCAGTGTCAGTAACAGTCGCACTCCTCTGTGTCATGGGTGGGAGTCAACACTAAGAGCACAACTATTACATTATGGTCAAGGGAAAATTTAGCAATTGTACAAAATGTCTCCAGGGAAAATTGTAACAAAAACTCATTTTTTGTCTTTGAGTCCACAGAGAGATCATGGGCTGTGTTATGACAATATAATAATTTAGAGTTATAATACAAAACTGGACTAATAATTATCTAAATAGAGCTTCAGCTTCAGACAGGAAATATTTCTTTACATGTTTATATATCTGTGTGTGCCCCACAAATCTAGACATCCTTGGATTTAAGCCCCCCAAGACATCTGACTTTACTTCAGTCTCACTGTTATAGCATTAACACCAGCTGCAAAACCCAATTCAGCAGCACAATAAATATGTGGCAGGTCAGCACACTCAGCCCTGGGCTCTGAAGGGCAGGCTGGAACCAGGAGACTTGATGAAAGTCCATTTAGCAATATCCACACCACAGAGCAATCACAAAGCAGGCACAGCCCTATTTATGCTGTAAACTGCAGGGACATCTCCTGAAACACAAGCAACACTAACTCAGCTAATGTAAAGATCCAGAGGATCCAAATACTTGCACAGTGAACAAATTTACACTGGGATTTCCACAGAATGCAAAGGATGTGATACATGTTACAATAAATAATCCCTTTTCCATGATGTGCTGCTGCACTTAGCTTTCTTCTTTAGTGCTGAAAGGCAATAAATAATCTCTCTTTTCTGACAGTGGCATGTGCTAACAAGGAAATAACAGCGAATGGTGTGGAGAAGCTGAGTGATTTCAGTAGTGATTCAGTCAGACGAGGACTGTAATGAAATAATTTTCGCTCCCTGTTGCCTTCTGTGACTANTCATAGGATGAACAGCCCATGTCCTGTTCCACCATTTTAGGATGAACAGCCCATGTCCCGTTCCACCAGTATAGGATGAACAGCCCATGTCCTGCTCCACCATTTTAGGATGAACAGCCCGTGTCCTGTTCCACCATTACAGGATGAACAGCCCGTGTCCTGTTCCATCTCTATAGGATGAACAGCCCATGTCCTGTTCCATCATGAAACTGCTGAGCATTTGAGTCAGAGCAGCGCATTAAACCATCTGTCTGATCCTGTGAGGCTCTGCAGATCATACAACAGGGTATGCTGAGTTCTGGCTGGTTTGTTTTGGCGTCATTTTTTTCCTTAGAAGTCCCTCTAAGACCTCTTAAAATGAATGCACCTGAAAGTAAGTTTAGCATTCGTTTTCTAATGGCATTTTATACGGAAGGTTTGTGAACTGGAAAATTATGCATTTGTGTTTGTTTATCATCAAATAAAGAGAGGTTAATTTTGTTATCCTCTCCAGAAGCAATCTGATGAATGCCTAACTAGTTCTGACTTGTCTTCATTCTTATATCTTTTGTATTAAAATGTTATGAATTGAAGAGCAGTAACTTCCTATTTGCTTATCTCATTGATGCACATACTGAATCCTCAAACCATTTGCCCACTTACACTAAATTATATAGGGGTTTCTCTGGATTTTTTTTTTGTGATGATGAAGCTCTACTTTAGTTTTAGCTTATATTACAATTCTTATTAATGTGCATTTACTTCCTGTCTCTTAGCGTGCATTTTCTGTTTCAGAAACACGCAGTTTGTGCACTGGCAATTTAGAGAACATGCCACTTGTTTTCAGGTAATTTCTTTATTACAGTTTTCAAAACACTGAAAAAAAATAATAAAACCACTATTTGTTGTGTGTATCTCAAGTTCAAGCCCCTCTACAAGAAAGGAAGGGAAGCTTTTTCAGGCAATCTTTACACACACACCCCACTTTTGTAATGCAGATTCAGGCAGGCTGATATCACCATTGTGGGAACTACTTAGTTAATGGTACCCACATATTTTGCAGTTTCTAATGGGGATTCAACACACACAATCCCTGTCCCATATCCCAATTTTCATTTCAGTCTTTTTCCCCACTTCTGTTTAAGTTTTTAAGCTTAGGGCTGGAAACCAACCTGCTGGAGAGCAGCTCTGGGGAGAAGGATTGAGGGTCCTGGGGGACAACAAGCTGTCCCTGAGCCAGCAGTGCCCTGGGGGACACGAAGGCAAATGATTAGAGCATGATTAAAAGATGATGAGGAGACAGAAGTACCTCAGTTCTGAGGAAAGGCTGGGGGAGCCAGGCCTGCTCAGAGACACTGAGAGGAACCTGAATGTCTGTCAGTGCCTGCAGGGAGGGGCCAGAGCATGGACAGGCCCTGCTTGGCAAAGGGACAATGGGCAGTGGGACAATGGGGCAGGAACTGAGGCTCAGGCAGCTCCACCTGAACATAAAGAAGAGGTTCCTTACTGTGCGGGTGACCAAGCACTAGAATAAATTGCCCAGAGAAGGTGTAAAGTTTCGAGATCCTCACTGGTGATGTTCAAGAACTGCCTGGACATACTCCTGTGCCATGTGTGCAATGACCCTGCTTGAGCAGGGAGGTTTGACCAGGTCACTCCACTGTGGTCCACTCCAACCTGATCTATTTTGTGATTTTATATTTTTTTTCCTAAATATTATTTCTGTTAATGGGAATATTTATCAGCGCTCTCTATTCATACACCATGCTGCAGAAGCCTTTATCATCTCACCTTGCTCCCTGACAGAGAGAAGGGGATTTACCAATGAAAAGGTTATTATGTGACAGACTGATTTATAAAGCTCCTGTAAACAAACCTTTGACAGGTAACTACAAACCAAGTGCTATGTTTTACTGCACTGAGCAGCACCTATTAAAGCTTGCTTTCAAATGGTGAAAATGTAACATATAAACAAATCCTCAGAGTTCAACAGGCAGGAGGCAGCTTGAATGGGAGTGGGAAAATGCAATTAATCATCATCCATATGGCCTCCAAGCACATTTTGGGTCTGTGTTGGGACCTTGAGTGAGCACAACACAAATGCTTAGTCCTTCTTCTGTAGTCACCCCCTCAAAGACCCTAACACCCCACAGACTATTTTAATTTTTTCTTTGTTTCTCAGCATCTAAACCTATTATGCATTAAGATTCAGACAAGATGCAAGGAAGAAATTTTGTTACAATGTGCGTGCTGAACCACCAGAACAGTTTGGTCAGAGAGATGCTGGATGCACAATCCCTGGGAGCATTCAAGGTCAGGTCCCACAGAGCAACCTGGTCTGCTTGAAGATGTCCCTGCTCACTGAAGGGGGGGTTGGACTAGGGGGGTTTTAAAGGTGCCTTTAACCAACACAAATTATTCTACAGCTCCATAAAATGTAGTGTCCCCATGAAGAATCTCACTGACATGGAAATTTTGGTAGAGTACTTAAGTGGAAAGGTTACAAATTTTAAAAGGAGGCTTGCTATACCAAAATGACAAAACAGCATAAACAGAGGCTGATGAAAAAAAAAGGAGAAAATAATCCAGTATCTGACAGGGAAAAAAGTGCAGAACCCAAGCCCTTAATAATTTCATAGCTATGTGAAAAGTCCTGACATCAAACAGGCTTTTCATATTGCCTTTGGAAAAATGAGGCAATAATATTTTATTCTAAACCCTTAGAATAACCCAGTCACCACAGAGCTAGGATACAATGTCAGTTGTCTGCCCTGTTTCATTAAGGTTTCTTGAAAAATACCAGAAAAACATGCAGGTGTTTCCTGCACATGGGGAAAGAGTAGTCTTGCAAATTCGGTTAAGCTGCTAAGGTAAATTCTGCTTCACAGCTGGGGATGAGGGACTTTTCATGTGGGAATTTCAAAGACCATGTTTTCCAAAACCAAGGACAGCCTTGCAGTAAGTCAAAAAGAGGAGGTTGCAAACGGTTTGCATGGATGCACAAGGAGGTCCCAACAAAAACATAAAAAAGACACATACAATGTGTGGAAGCAGGGTTTGGGCTTCCCAAGACCAGAGGGACATGGACATACTGGAGAGAGACCAGCACAGGGCCACAAGGATGATGAAGGAACTGGAGGATCAACTCTGGCACAGGTTGTCCAGAGAGCCTGTGGAGCCTCCATGCTTGGAGATACGCAAAGCCCAGCTGAACAACCTCCCAATCAACCTGTTGTAGTCAGCTGCTTGGAGATCTCCAGAGGTTCCTTCCTCCCCCTCACTTCTGTGATCCCACTACATGACCAATGTATTAATTTACTTGAGGCACGGGCAGTATTTAGAGAGTTTTACTCATTATGGGCCATGTTATCACTTTCACAGAGGCAGGAGCTATTGAAAACAAAGGGTGGCAGCTGAGCAGAGCCCAAGGGCACTGCACTACCCTTCACCATTATAAAATGGAGACCTCAAGCCTGCTCAGATTTCAGTTTAAATTGTTCCGAAAGAGCGCTATTAAAACAAAAATAGACTCCTCGGTGGACAATTCTCTTCACTTGTCCAGTTCTCATGATCTTTTCAGAAATTAATAGCCTTCATTTTAACCTTGACTGCACAAGAGAATTGCTCTCTTTAAAGCTGAACCACTGGAAGTACAAACAGTCCACAGCATCCAGTGCAGCCCTGCCAAATCGCTCGCAGCTTTGTTCCACGTCTGCCCCAGCTCCACTCCGAGCCACAGGGCCCCATGTGGGCAGGGCAGGCTGGGAATGCACCTGGGAACAGCACATTCCCTGAGGCTGGTAAAGATCAATAGTGCCCTGAAAGACAGCCACATGAGTAACAGCAATTTATCAGGAACAACAGAACTCCAACTCATACTGACTGCGTTACACAACCTTCTGAAACATTGTCCGTTCTAACTATTGCATGTTCCTAAAATCTTAAAGTACAAAAGTGAGACAATCCTTTAGGAAGCTTCAGAATGGATTAATTCATCAAATAATGGCTGAACATTTAACCCATCAGCTGTCTCATTTCCAGACATGTATCCTAAAGCAGCACCACACAAAGGAAGCTTGTTGGTTCAGTGATTTACTTCTGTCAGGTGGAAAAGGGCAAACAGATGTAAATGCACAGCTCCTGATGCTATAGGAACAAATTGAGATGTAAGATTTACAGCCACTCTTTCAGGCAGAGCGATGAAGCCAGTGCACCTGGCTCCCAGTGCCAGGCATCCTTCTTAATTTATTAAAAATAATCTAATTTTGTACAAAATGTGTGAAACGTCTTCACACGCACAACAGCAATTACCAATCATGTCTTAAATCATCCAGAGCTTTCTAATCATGGCAGTTTCAGTCCTGCTTTTATTTCTGAAGGTCCATAATGAGACCTTCAGAAAGGTCAGAGCCAAAAGGCTCTGAGAGCTCCAAAATAACAATTCTTCTGTTCATTTATGTGCCAGGGGTTTTTTATCCCTTTCAGCAGTACATCAAGCATGTGTTTCCACAGCACTGGTTCAGTGGGGAGCAACATCCATTTTCACATTGTCTCATTAGCCTGACTACTTCCTTCTGGCTTGGAAAGAGAATTCTGTAAGTCTAGTGCTGGAAATTATTACATACTTGGGACAAAGTGATAACAGTGCTAACTGCTAGTAGAGACTTTCTGTTGGGACTCTGTAACCACACTGACTATCCAGCACAGCTGATGGAATTATACATGAAAAAACGTTTCAATCCTGTAGTATTTATTAATATATTTGTCCACAGATGTATGGGGGTGTTAACAATAAAGAAAATGCTAAGAAATATGAGGGGAAAACACCTTTGTATTTCGTAGTTTCACCAGTGCTGTGAACTGGTAAAGCAGGGTTCTTCAAATTATTTATCTGACTCCATCTTATTCATATACTTGAGCATACTTCAGCACTGCTGGGAAGCAGTTGCCTTCCTTAGTGATGCTCACAAATTCTGAGTGCTTGCTAAGCTGGCAGTCCTTGGGGGCGGCACTGGAAGACATTTCACAGGTCTGAAATGCAGCTCTCAGCCTGTGCATCTCCCCAGCCACTTTCAGAGCCCCATCCAGAGCTCTGGATCCATGTTCTCACCTTGTAAGCTATCAAAGCTTCCAAATAGATGTTTAACTAAGACAAAAGGTTTGCATAGACTAAATCAAGTGTTTAATCAAATGACTGCTTGCATATTTTGCTCTGTTCTTGTCCTTTCCTGCCTAGGAATTTAAAGAACACAAAACCACTACTGTCCAAATGTCAAGGACCAAAGAAGATTTAGATTTAGGAGGAGGAAAAGCTGAAATTCCCTGCAAGACTGCTCATCACCATGCTTCTGTGCTCATTTCACTCAGAAACACAGATTTTGACAGAACCAGGTCTCCAGGCTTCTCTTTCTCAGGTCAACCTATGCCATGCAAAGAGTGCAACTAAGGGAGTAGAAATCCATGCTTTTGTGACAAGATGCTTAAATATTTAGTGAACTTTTAAATGCCTCAGCTCCTTAAAGGAACTGCATCTCACCCACCTGCAGGTGCAGTAGGACCTCTGCAAACCAGTGCAGAGAGCCCTCATCACCACACAGAGAACCTTCCAGAGAAGGGAAAGAAGGAGCTGTCTTGGATCCCTCTGCAGATCAGGCATTTTTCTTGTTCAACATGCATCCATGCCCTCTAGAGTGCATCTCCCAGCACCATTTTAAACCAAAAAATGCCCAGACCATCTCACTGAAACTGCCTCCTCCTCCTAAAAGCAATCCCCCACCAATGCAGCAAGGCTGCACCTGTGGTGGTTTTACTGCCTGTCGTGTGATGTATGGGGAGATTTTTGAGTTCTGAAGAATTAATCCACCACAGATTCACAAAAAACCTTTCCAGAAGACATAAGGCAACAGAAAACAATGCCTCAATTGCAAATCTTAAGGGTGACTGCGGATAACATTTAGTTTCCAACTGAGATTGTGTCTGGTGCAAATTCAGACCAAAAGCCACAAGAGTACATGGTGGATGTAGCATTCTGCACTAACTTTTTCATTTCTTCTCAATCTTGACTTAAAATCTAGGTCCCTGCCTATTTTTCAGTATAACCTAAGCAACTTCTGACCTTGCCGGAGCCAAATCCCACAAGCATATCTCTGGTCTTACACAGCTTCTACACCTTCCTTTACACACACTGCCTTTCAGCTCTAGACATCCTTATTTAAATTTGCACTGTGAGTCACTCCCTGAGCTCAGACTTCCATGGCATCCCTTTGCCAGAGAAGAAATTTTATGTGCTAAACACCTGAAAATTACACCTGTGTCCTGCAAAACACCCCCAAGGAGCCTGGGCAGTCCTTTGTGCAACATTCCAGTTTGGAAGATTTTTCCAGTTCATTCCTGAGCTTTTTTGGGACCCCCAACTACTTGCTGCAAGACAGAGACATTTTTGAATGACTAAGCCAGTAGTTCTTATTTTCCTAGAGCACAAATGCTGCTGATGTGAGGCAGACATGTAGATGCTACTCCCTTTCTCAGTTTTAATGCATGACTGCTACAGATTCCTAAGAAACAAGACTTTCTTGGCTATGAAATAGTTATCTGTTAGTGAAAGCCTTGTCTGAGTGGATGATTCTCAAGGCTTGACAGCCTGCTGATTCAGTGCAACACGAAGTCTCAGCGGAGTCTATAGCATGGCACAGGACAGCTCTGCAATCAAAATTGCCTTTACAAAGCAAAATGGAAGTAACAAATTGATACAGCTGCATATAGATTTGTCTCCTAATCTGCCGCAGGTTTAAAAATAAAAGGGGATTCTATTCTCTTTTACTGTCAACACTTCAGGTACATAATAACACTGCTGCTAGAAATGTGTTGTATTTAATGGGCCTTATTTTCTCTCCTGTGCTGCAGTGAAGTCTCTTGCTGTTACCTACACATGCAAACTCCTGAGCCCTCCAGGCAATGCTTCCAGACCAAAAAAACCCAAGCAGTAATACCTCCAACAAAGCCTCCTTCCTGAGAGAGCAAGTTTTGAATCAATTCTTGAATTAATATTTACATATTTTACACAGCAAAAGCCCCAATATCCAGGGGTGCCAAATCCTTGCACCAGGATCCCACTAGAACTGTGGTGGCTTAGAACACGCCAGGAGAAAAATGAAAATAAACTCCCAAAATTACTGTTATCAAAGACTCCTGCACAGCTCCTGCTGCAGTGGGGGAATGCCTAATGTGCATTTCATTTCACCTGATGAACAGCTGCTCATATGAGAAAAGAAGCATGTCTCCTAGGAATCCCTGATCCCACAAGGCAGTCGTGCCACAAGTCCAAAGTGGTTTCACACCCCAGTGCCAGAGGAGCAGCTCCTCTGCCATTTCCAAGGGGTTGGAGCAGAGGGAGTGAGCTCAGGATAAACACAGAGGAAGCCCAGGGACCAGTATGGTCCTCTGAACAACCCCTGATGCAGCAGCTTGGCTGAGCTCTTTCCAGGAGCTGTTCCAACAGCCTCAGAACACCTCTCACCTTTCCAGTGAATAAGGACAAACCCAAACTCTCCTTCCACAGAGCCCTCATCACTGGGATGCAGTTTCCCAAAGCACTGCTGCACAGCCGCAGTGGTTTAAGGATTTCATAAGCTATCCTCTAAGACATCTCCAGATATATATCTTGAAAATCCAATATTGTATTTTCAAGACAAATAAAATTCCTATTCCAGTGACAACTGCAAAAATCTTGGTGCAAAGAGATCACTCTGTAGGTCATTCAGATTTCACAAGCAGTAGGCCAAACTTTTCTATATCAAACTCTTTCCTTTATAGACAGCCCTAGGTTGTCCCAGCAGCAGCTAGAAGCATTCATCTCTTCTGGATTTCAGGCTGATGGAGAAGATAATCCCATTCCCCAGCATCCCTATTATAAGGCAGCCTGAACACACAGTTCTGAAAACTACAGACTTCTTGTATTCAGCTGTGAATTCCCATTCCATATTTCCATCTTGCTGCCTTTGTGCACAGAAGAAAACATGCAGGCCGAGTCAGAAATACCAGCTGTGTCTCAGACAATT
>WBNQ01037585.1:32726-60280 GCA_013401375.1 Spizella passerina | reverse complement strand
GTAGCTACTGACTGTCATGGTGCCTCAGAAGACTGTAACTCTGTACATGAAAATCACCTTCTTTAGAAACCCTGACCTGCACATGAAGGAGAGAAAAAACCCACCAAAACCTCTATATAGCATCTCCTCTCAGCATCCCCTGGCAGTACCCTGCTGTGCTTCCAAGGCCCTTCTGCAGTGCTCTCCCCGACATCATAAGGGTCCAGTCTGAGGAAATGGCTTTCCTTTTTTCCTCAGTCTTAAACCTTGTGGTCCAGTAATCATCAGACTACCAAAGGCTGCAAGGGAATGTAGGATTTTTCACTTTACTTCTTTTATGGAAGCACCTATGAGTGCTCCATTGANTTAGAGCAGCTACTTCACACCAATGAATCACTTTAAATGTACGGCTACCATACAGACATACATATGAACACTGATCAGTACACATGTGAAAGAGATGCCTCAGTAAATTTACACTTTTTTCCCAGGATGTCTGTTAATTGTCTGAGCCTGAGAACAAGTTAAAGATTGAAAGGTCTTCAAAAATGTTTAGGGACACCAGCAGAACGTACTGCTAGTGGAGTCCATACATGACTTTCAATAAACCTAGAGCTCCCAAACCTCCAAATTAACACAGACTCATCTACAAAAGTCAGGACTGAATTAAAGAACAAAGTACTGGAAATTAAAGGATTTTAAAAGATGACTGGCTGAAAAGAGATAGGTTGAGTGTTTTTCCTGCAATAACAAATTTCAGCAGTTCAGTGATTAAAAAACCCCAAACTTATGGATGTTGGATGCCATCCTTAAGGCCTGGCCATTTTGAAGAAACAACAATTCTCCTTAACTGTCTCTGCTGTGACAAATCAGTAATTGTAAAACAGATTTTGTACAATGGAAGACCTTTAAAATAAATGCTTGCTTTAACTAAAAATATGCTGGATTATCAGGGAGAGTTTTACCACAATTTCTTCTGTAAAATTTATCAGACTCCTTCAAGCTTTCATCTTTAGCATGAATCATGCAGGGTGTGTCCATTAACCACACCTGTGCCCAATGATCTGACATATCTCTACACACTGTTACAGTGTACAATGACCAAGGAGCAAACTTAAGTAAGTAAATGCCACGAAATTTCCCAAGAAACCACCAGCCAGATATCTGAAATTAGGTTACATTTGTAGTGAAAATCATGTTTGTTTTCATAAGACCAGGCAAACAAACATCTGACACTGATGAAGAAGGAAGGAAGGAACTCTCTCTTGATCTCCCAGGGCTAATGGGAATGCAAAAGCTTAAACACGAGATCCTGTTCATTCAGTGAAAATTATACAGGCAAAATAACCCATACAGCTAAAGTATACCTCACAAATTTCAAAATCTTCTAAATTCTAAGTATTATTGGTTTCCATAATCTAGTATCTTTTCTAGCATTTTATACACAGTGACCACTATTTATAGAAAATAAAGCAGATGGGAAAGCAGGGACGAATTGCACTGGACACTTTAACATGGCAGCATGTTAAGAAGGAACTCCCCACCACTGAATGAGGAGCTAATAGTTTAAACTGCACATGCAATGCTGCTGAAGAGCAGTCACCCCTCACCACATACACATCCTCTCTGACTCCTGACATACCTCCAAAACCTCTGCCCCACCCTTCCTCGGAGAAGCAGAGTTCCTTAAAATGGAACAGGAAACATCACATTCAGTTCTGTGCACTGCATGTTTTTGTCAGTATCTCCAGTATTCTAATGTAACTACATCTAAGAAAAATGAAGATTGTAGGGATGAGAAACAACTACAAACCCACAGCATTGGAAACATTGTATGAGAAATAACAAATAAAATCCTATGATCAAAGAGGTGAATCAGACAATTAACAGACATCCTGGGAAAAAAGTATCTGGAACTCCTCCTCTGCCATAATGCCCTCTGACTCACCTGGGATTTGATGAGCTACTATTTTGCAATTTTTTTTCAAATAATTTGCATCAGCNTTGGGTACTATTCATATCTCCCCATCAACCCATTCTGTTCTGAAAAAGGAGATTCTGCAAACTTCCTAAAAAGCCAGGATGTCTGTGTCACAGCTAGAAAGCTTTTCTCTAATGCTTATCTGGCCTCTTCATCACATCAAATTAAGATGGGACATTTTTGTCCTATCACCATTAGATGTGGTAGCTACTGACTGTCATGGTGCCTCAGAAGACTGTAACTCTGTACATGAAAATCACCTTCTTTAGAAACCCTGACCTGCACATGAAGGAGAGAAAAAACCCACCAAAACCTCTATATAGCATCTCCTCTCAGCATCCCCTGGCAGTACCCTGCTGTGCTTCCAAGGCCCTTCTGCAGTGCTCTCCCCGACATCATAAGGGTCCAGTCTGAGGAAATGGCTTTCCTTTTTTCCTCAGTCCTAAACCTTGTGGTCCAGTAATCATCAGACTACCAAAGGCTGCAAGGGAATGTAGCTATGTCTGGGACTTCTAGGAGAAGCAAGGAAGAAGAAGTTGTGAAGATTTTTTAAAATACATGGCATCCTCTTATTTTCACAGAATGTGGCATCTTCTATCTTTGCTTCCTCTAATCCTACTGCCTGGGAGACAGTTCCCAGAGGGACTGCCCTCTGCACGGAGGTTACTATCCTATTTTAGTCAGGGTCAGCCCTTCCTCCAGAAATGGGAACTCACATTTAGAGCAGCTACTTCACACCAATGAATCACTTTAAATGTACGGCTACCATACAGACATACATATGAACACTGATCAGTACACATGTGAAAGAGATGCCTCAGTAAATTTACACTTTTTTCCCAGGATGTCTGTTAATTGTCTGAGCCTGAGAACAAGTTAAAGATTGAAAGGTCTTCAAAAATGTTTAGGGACACCAGCAGAACGTACTGCTAGTGGAGTCCATACATGACTTTCAATAAACCTAGAGCTCCCAAACCTCCAAATTAACACAGACTCATCTACAAAAGTCAGGACTGAATTAAAGAACAAAGTACTGGAAATTAAAGGATTTTAAAAGATGACTGGCTGAAAAGAGATAGGTTGAGTGTTTTTCCTGCAATAACAAATTTCAGCAGTTCAGTGATTAAAAAACCCCAAACTTATGGATGTTGGATGCCATCCTTAAGGCCTGGCCATTTTGAAGAAACAACAATTCTCCTTAACTGTCTCTGCTGTGACAAATCAGTAATTGTAAAACAGATTTTGTACAATGGAAGACCTTTAAAATAAATGCTTGCTTTAACTAAAAATATGCTGGATTATCAGGGAGAGTTTTACCACAATTTCTTCTGTAAAATTTATCAGACTCCTTCAAGCTTTCATCTTTAGCATGAATCATGCAGGGTGTGTCCATTAACCACACCTGTGCCCAATGATCTGACATATCTCTACACACTGTTACAGTGTACAATGACCAAGGAGCAAACTTAAGTAAGTAAATGCCACGAAATTTCCCAAGAAACCACCAGCCAGATATCTGAAATTAGGTTACATTTGTAGTGAAAATCATGTTTGTTTTCATAAGACCAGGCAAACAAACATCTGACACTGATGAAGAAGGAAGGAAGGAACTCTCTCTTGATCTCCCAGGGCTAATGGGAATGCAAAAGCTTAAACACGAGATCCTGTTCATTCAGTGAAAATTATACAGGCAAAATAACCCATACAGCTAAAGTATACCTCACAAATTTCAAAATCTTCTAAATTCTAAGTATTATTGGTTTCCATAATCTAGTATCTTTTCTAGCATTTTATACACAGTGACCACTATTTATAGAAAATAAAGCAGATGGGAAAGCAGGGACGAATTGCACTGGACACTTTAACATGGCAGCATGTTAAGAAGGAACTCCCCACCACTGAATGAGGAGCTAATAGTTTAAACTGCACATGCAATGCTGCTGAAGAGCAGTCACCCCTCACCACATACACATCCTCTCTGACTCCTGACATACCTCCAAAACCTCTGCCCCACCCTTCCTCAGAGAAGCAGAGTTCCTTAAAATGGAACAGGAAACATCACATTCAGTTCTGTGCACTGCATGTTTTTGTCAGTATCTCCAGTATTCTAATGTAACTACATCTAAGAAAAATGAAGATTGTAGGGATGAGAAACAACTACAAACCCACAGCATTGGAAACATTGTATGAGAAATAACAAATAAAATCCTATGATCAAAGAGGTGAATCAGACAATTAACAGACATCCTGGGAAAAAAGTATCTGGAACTCCTCCTCTGCCATAATGCCCTCTGACTCACCTGGGATTTGATGAGCTACTATTTTGCAATTTTTTTTCAAATAATTTGCATCAGCATTTTAAAATAGCACTTTTGATGTTTCAAAGTTCAGAAATCTCTTCTGCATTTCTTAACTCAATTTTGAGTAATTTTATTCTTCTTCTTCTTTAATAAATTTGGTTCATAAAGTATTGAACACATTTTCTGTGGTCAGAAGGAGTTTCATCAACTTCATGTTAGACATTTTAGAGGATTAAGTCACCTAATATCAAATAAAAGCTATTTTAAACAATTTTTCTGAGAAACTGATTCCCTTAAAACATTATTTGACCCTCTTGTCATGTTATTTTTCATAGCCAAGTTTTGAGTTCCCCAGCTAATGTGAGCTTCAAGTAGAAGAAATACAAAACAGTAGATATTTCTTGAAACATTGGCAAATGATCTACAATATGAGTTACTCTGAAGCACTATTTTTAGAAGTTCATTTCTAAAAAATTATGTTTATGTTTAAAACCCCCAGGAATAATGTTCATGCATATGAAAACAGGAAGCCTAAATCATCATCTGCTTAGTTTTGAGGACAGCCTCACACAATCTAGCCTATCCTTATTTTCACCCTACACACTGTTCAAGTAAACACTCTTGATCTTGCTAAATGGAAACAGCTGATATAGAGGCACTTCAGATATGTCTTACACTCAAAAAGGAAGTTCTTGTAGTAAGCTTACCAACCGTTGCTAACATAATGATAACGATGAAAAGTGGAAGGCAATTATGTGACACTGGGTTTATTTGGTTTCTTGCTTTTTTTCTACACCAATTCCTTCATGTGCTCTGATTCTTTCCTCTTCTTATAATGCAGTTTGAGATATGAAAAACTGGAGGGACCAGATATGGTTAACAGGCAATAGCTGGGTGTCATACCTCTGTTAAAGCAAGGCAGAGCAGCACCAGTTTTACCACAGGACAGATCAACACTATACACTCTCCATGTCTGACCATCCCATATCACAACAAAAACTGGCTTTGAGAACTCTCTGCTAGTGGCAATGCTGAGAGAAAACTCCTACTTTTAAAGTTGTACCCTGGAAGAAGAGCCTGGAATGATAAAGCCCCACGTAAGCATTCTCTTGCAGGTGTGCATGTCTGTAAGTTGTTTTCTTGTCCCATGACTTCCACTGTCTTTTGTAAATTCTGTCAGCTTCCAATTCTGTGAAGTATCACCTGCATGTCTGCATGCAACCCTTTACTCCCAGCTTTTCTGGTGGGGGAGGGAGCTGACACTAAAAATTCCCTAGTTCCAGTTATATTATTGGTGGCCTTTGGCAAGTCATGAGCAATCCCTGATGGCTCTCATACTAGATAATTTCTCAAGATCACCAGCAAAACAGATGTGTAGATAATTTAGCCTGTGTTTATCCTGCTCTGGTAGTGCACCTTACTATTATGCTGTGGTCATTTGCTCACATGTCATGTGCAGTGCCTTACCATTTACCCTGGCTTCCCCTAACCACTTCCTCCCTTCTGACAACATCCTTCTCTTTTGCTGTGATCTCCAAATAATTAGTCCTCATTTTTCTTTCAGAAAATTCTTTGTTAAATGCACTTGGTAAATGACCTATTTCACAAGAATGTTCCCCAGACCTTTGACACATGCATGTTTATGGTGTGTGTCTCTATCCTGCTGCTTCTCAGGCAGTGTGCAGAAACCAGCCCAGGCCTTCATCTGGCTAGTTTCCAGTAGGAAGTAATATATCAGGGTAAATGGTAAGGCACTTGCTGACAAACAGAAATGCAATAAAATAAATTCATTATCTTAGCTGAAAAATTTCTACAGCACCTCAAAGAGAAGCAACTCAGACAATGAATCTCCCCCTTAGGTCTGAGGTTGTGAGTGACCAGGGAATATCAAAAATCCTACCCTAGATGGAAGTCACACTACACAATGGAGAAGTGTGGATCATCCCCATCCATACAACAGTCCCATTTAAACCTCTTAGCAAGTGTTACTGCACAGGTTCACTAAACTACACTAGCACTTTTGTCACTACACTAACAGAAATATACAGGTTAAACGTTAAAAACTCCTCCAAATCCTCTTTTAAAATTTCTGAGTTTTAAAACTCAGAAGCTAGCAGAAAATGAAGAAGCTTCAGGGAACCAGGGGCTGAAGATTAATTCACACTCTGAAGAACGAATTTTTTCTCCTTTGCTGCTTTCTCCATAACATGATATTTCAAAAATTTGTCACACGTTTGCAAGCCAATACGAAACCTGCTGAGACATTCTAATATGCCAAATAGACCTGGATAAGAGACTTTTGCTGTCAATTTATGGGACAAATAGCCAAAAACCTGCAGGAATCAAAACTTCAAATTGAGAAAACTACGTGATCATTTGCAACCATAAATTCTGAGATATATTTATCAAAGAGATGTAAGAATTCTTGAATTAAGAGCGGAAGGCAGATGTTAGTATAAACAATCAATTGCTGTGGCACTATTTCACCATGCACTCCTATCTACAAAGTATAATTTGGCATGGGCAACACTGAAACCTTGCAAGCCTTAAAAAACCTTGGATCTTAGAAAGGAAATTTCTTGAAAGGAAATTTCTTAGAAAGGAAATTTCTTATGAGTATGTTAAGCTGTGGGAATTCAGCACATCACTCCGGATGCCCAGAGTTACCGAGACAACCCTTGGAGGGCTCAGAGATCCTGGAATGTTGCCAAAAGTACCTGGTGGCTGCTGCTTCTTCAGACTCTTCTGGCTGCTTTCTGGCTGCTTTCCCAAGGAGTTATCAGTGCTCTCCTGGGAACACGTCCAGCTCGGGAGCTGCCTGCTCGGCGCTTCAGGGTTGCTCCCCTTGGTGGGAGATGCCGGGCAGGAGCGCCAAATGTCCGGTTCGGCTGTTCGTCTCTGCCCCGGACACGCGCAGGATGGCCTTGGGACAGCCCGTGCATCAAAGGACGAGTCTGGACTCTTCACATTTTCAGTCCTCAGATTGTTTATTATTTCTTATCTACAGAATTTTCTTCCAGCCTGACAGAGGTCTGACCAGCAAGGCAGCCAAGGGCACTCTGACCTCCCATTGGGCAGTCGTCTCTTTTTATACTAAAAACTACGTACATCATATTTACCTTTATTTCCCAATACCTTTTGCCCATATTAACAAGTGCACCTTCACCATGGACCAATCCCAAAGTGCCAAACATCACCACAGAAAATGGATGACAAGAAGAAGAAAGAACAAGGACAAGACACGCCCTGATCCCTCCATCTTGTCTCCATAACCCCCCTGTACCAAAACTCTAAAATCTGTATTTCACCCTGTAAATACATCATTCTTACACCATTCATCCCCAAGTGACTCTCATGTCCTCAAACAGGTGGCACATCCCTCAAAGGGTCAAAGTCAAGCTACCAGTTACTTTTGGCAACATTCCAGGATCTCCGAGCCCCCCAAGGGCTGTCTTGGTAACTCTGGACACCCGGAGTGATGTGCTGAGTTCCCACATTAAGCCAGCCATCAACAGCTCTTTACAAATTATAAAGAACCAGCAGAATGCATTAAAACCCAAGAAGTGCCAAGGCCATGACACAAGGATGGATGCAAGATAATTTAATAGTAAACCATGAAGTAATACTGGCTAACATACTATAGTGTGGGAGCAGAAAAATATAAAACAGTATAAAAGCAGAAAATCTCCTTCATCTTGGGAAAAGTTATTTAGGATGCCAAACAGATCTTGTACCTATAGACACAACCAAACCATACACTACCAAATTCTAGGTTTAAATTTCAGGTGAAATAGTTCCAAAATAAAACTGAAAACTGCTGGAGAGTGATAATCTGTGAAAATATTTTATATCTTTTTCTCCATCAGAAAAGTTCTGCTTTATGCCATGCTCTCATGTGCCACATTGGTCTCAAAACTGTAAACCAAAACCTTACAGTTTAAGTCTTTTTTTATGACTGTCTTTCCACACAGGTATATCTTTAACTTATGGTCAGACAGCATTTAGTCACTACAGATGCTTTGCTATGTGTGAAATTCACATAAATTTCACAGTAAGACTAAGGTGTGGACCATATTAAAAATTTATACTGGTGTTCATGTAATGCAGAAGAATTTGGTTTGTTTTTTTTTCTTTGTAGCCATGTACACTCCCTATGCTACCATAAATACTTTTAAGAGAAATGGATCCACATTGGCATATTGCTGGCTTCTAAAGGGCCAGAACTCATTTGTCTAGATAAGGTCTAGCACGCTCGTTGAAATTGATACTGAAAGTACCTATTAAAGCAACAAATTCTACTTGAGTTCCTAAAACTCTAGATTAGGTTTCTGACTAATTTTTTCTTCTGGTTTTCTAAGATCCCTACATTATCAGCTACTCAAAAGTTCCATAAATTCCCAAAGTATCCATTGAGGTTTTCAGATCTAATTCTCCATGGTTAGTGAATTTTTGACAAAACCAACTCTTGTACAACCTCAGGAAGACAATCAAATATGTCACAGAGCAATAAAACCCAAGCCAACTGCTTGGGGATATATTGACAGGAATAACCTGTGAATCCACTTTAACCACTAGAGACTTCCTGTAAGACTATAAAACATACTCTTGAGATGTTATTTCAAACCTAAATGTGAGAAGTAACCTACAGCAATTGAGAGAATTGGGAGCTCAACTACAAATGTGTATCATTAAAGTTTGTATTAATAAAAATTAAGCCAAAATATAGAGAAGCCTGAAAACAAAATATGCAAGGAGTTAAGAATGCTGCAATTCTGACCCTAGTAACCCCAAAACTATCTAAGACACCAGATAATCATTGTCGTGAGCAGCTCAACTGAGTTAAAAGTTAACACTGAAAAGAATTGTGCTCACTTCTGCCTTCCACTCCTGGCTGAGTCAACTCCTTCATAATGAGTCTGGTACTCACTGAACCTGGTTCTCACTGATCTGCAAGACTTTTTACTAACTCAAAGACAGTAACACCATTGGATTTCCCAATCCATCATTACAGCTGTGAAAGTACTCATGTTGGCATAAGCAAGGTAGGACAGGAATGTCTGATTAGAGAGTATCTTTGAGTACTCATTTAGAGCACTTGGCCCCAATTTCAGTCTAGTTTTCATTAAAAACATATACCAGTTCTGGTTATTGCCTTTGGCATTCAGATCATCCAGGGCAGTGGCAATTAACAAAAGAATGTGATCCTCACCTGTCAGTCCTACCTTTTGCTCCTGTAAGCAGTAAGTGCCCATGCACAAACGGTAAAAATTCAGTCTCAAGGACTGGCTTCAGACCAGCATTGGAGTCAAACACAAGAGCTGTTAATTCAATTCTACTCCAGTCTTAGGTAAACCACCTAGTGCCCTCTCTGCTGGAAACCGCCACTAATGAAAACAAGAATAATGGCAATTCTGTTAACTTTTGGTGATGATATGAAGACAAGCATGTTTTTAAATAAGAGGCTTGTCAGCACTATGGTCATTGGGGAGACACGAATACCCTGTAAGCATTGCTTTGCAAGCATTAAAAAAACAGTAATTTTGTTATTAGAAGTACATTTTTCTTCAGTGTGTCTTTCAGATACGAATTTGGTTTATTCTTTCCCATCTTTGTGAATACTTTTTGTAATTCAGTCCAGTAACTACTGCTGTGATCCAATCCTGTGGGTGAACATGTGCACTATGAACCCCTGCGTACTTTCCTGGAGTTCAGGAATTTCCCTGCGATTTATACGGACTGCAGTCTACTTCCCTGCCATGAATCTGTGAAGCAGCAAAAAGCCGACACCACCGTGAGCTATTAAAACAAAGACTTTTGTTTCTGGAGTCAAAGTCGAGGAGATGAACACACGCAGTGGCGGGGAGGAGGTGGAGGCGGCTCGTGGTCCCGGGGACATTTAAGAACACAAACCCACTAATCGTCCTTTTTCCACGGCCGAGTTTCTGGGGGCCGTTCCGGTGCCGGCGGCCGGGATGAGGGGAGCTCCCCCGCGGCCGCTGCTTCCGCGCTTCCCCCGCCTCGTGTCGGCCCCGGAGCCCGGCACCGCTGTCCTCCCGCACCACCATCCTCGCACCCAGCCCCACGGGCGAGCTGCCCCCGGGACTGCTCAGGACTTACCGACAGAGCCGCGCACATCCCCGGGGAATGGCCGCGCACCAGCCCCGCCCCGCCCCGCCGGTGCTGCCCGCCCCCCGACCGCCTCCGCCCCTCCGCTGCCCACCGCAGCCCTCGGCCGCTCGTTCGCTTCGCCCCTTTCCCCTCTGATCCTTCCCCCCCGAGCAGTGACTGAGGCGGGAACGCCGGCCCGAGCTGGGGCCGGGGACCCTTCCCAAAGCGGCTCCCTGGGTGAGGGAGCTTTGTTCTCTGCCATAGAGGCTTAGTTATTGTTTAAAGGTTTGTTTTTCCTTTGCCTTAAGGCTCGGTAGATGGAGTTTGGGGCAGGAGTACGACTGTCACAGAACCTGACACCCTTGACAGCTCGTAAAGGACTGATGGTCTTACTTTTTTACAGTCATTTACAACACTGAAGGCAGCTTGGCCTGTCTAAACCTAGATTTTCCAGCGACTGGGCTAATCAAGGTCAGTAAACACTTCCTCTTGTTTTTTAGGGAGTAAGCCTCTGGCTATTGAGAATCTGCCCAAATTGCCTTACACAAATCACTGCCATCAGGAATCTCAGTGAGTTTTTTCATCAATCATCCTTGTAAAGTCCCACATTGTCCTTTATTATCGTTTTCGTCAATCACCCTTGTGAAGTCCCACATTCTCCTTTATTCTTACTGCCTCCCAGGGCACTCTCGGAGGTTGCCTCTTACAATGAAATCACACAGTGTTTTACATGAAAGAGAGAGGATTCCTGATTCAAGGAATCCATCTTTTGCTGAAAAAGAAAGAAGAAGAAAAAAATCCACCAGGAAATGTTATTTGCAGATCTCTTGGTCCCTATTGAAATAGACTGGAGTTCCCAGTACTTGTCCAGTGTCAACAATTAATTCCTTGCAGAGGGCTGGGAGGGCTGTGCTGAGCAGTGGTCCTCGGTTGTGCTCTCCTTCCCATCTATGTGCATGGTATTGTTTTCCACTGTTTCCTGCATTCTAGCATGTCCTGCACCCCTGGCCACACACTGAAAACATTTTGGTTATGTTTAGTGAATAGCTGCTGATGGTCTGTTCTTTGGAGTGCCCATATGGTTAGTGGAAATCTCAAAACACATTGGCATGTCAGATGGAATAAAAATTCTACATGAAGAAAGTCTGCCACCACTGTCTTCTCTATTTCTTTGCAGGATCTACCACCTTTGCTGGCTCAAGTGCTGTAGAAAAGAGGAAATCAGCTCTGGGGAGGGCAGAGCAAGCTGCTGCAAGACACAAGGTGGTAGTAGGCTTTGCCAAAACCCAGTTACTTTAAAGTGATTTAATCAGTTAACATTGATTTATTGGAACATTCAAGTTGGCAGAGATGCCTGACAAAGAAGAGAATATCACAGAGCTTGTCACCAACCACAGTTACTGTAATCCCATTGCAACTGTAAATAATTCATATCCAGAGTCTTACATTTCCCATTCATTTTTTTTCATGCATGACAGTCCATTCTGTAAGCCTCCAACTATGAAATGTATTATTTTGTTTGCCTTGTTTGTGTAGCAATAACAATTGCCTCAATTAGGCCTCTACATCAGTGCATGCAGAAATACCTGAGCAAGCCATAAATGAGCTACCCTGGCTGCCAGAAAGAGCACAGCTGCCTTAGTGCAGCACTCTGTGCGCTTTAATTAGATGTGCTGAAGCAGAGCATGTGAGCTGTTTGGAGAGGCAAGGCTGATCAGGTGAGTGGGAGGCACTGCTGACTCCTGACTTGGCCATTGCCAAGTCACATTTGCACATTACATGTTTGCACTTTTATCCTTCAATACAATTGTCCAGTAGTATGAATGGTCTTGATTCCAGGCATGCAAAGCAACCATCCAGCATGTCTGAAGTGTAATAACACTGAACATCCTTCACACAGATATATCCTTTTTCTGTTGTTGTTTCCACAGAGATCTGCAGGTGTTTTTTATATCATCTCCTGAACTGCCACATGAAAAAGGAAAACATTGAAATTCAGGTCATCCAGGGTAGTGGTAATAACAAAAGAATTTGATCCTCACCTGTCAGTCCTACCTTTTGCTCTTGTAAACAGTCAGTGCCCACACACTAACTGTAAACATTCAGTTTAAAACAATGGCTTCAGACCAGCTTCGGAGTCACACAGAAGAGCTAAGTTAATTCAATTCCATTCTGATCTTAGTGCCACTAAGTGCCCTAAACCATTTAGTGCCTTCTCTGCTGGAAACCACCACTAATGAAAACAAGAATAATGACAATTCTGTTATCTCTTGGTGATAATATGAAGACAAGTATGTTTTTAAATAAGAAGTTTCTCAACACTTTGGTCATGGATGAGATGTGAATACCCTGTAAGTATTGCTTTGTAAGTACTAAAATAATTTTGATATTAGAAGTACATTTTTCTTCAGTATCTGTATTTCTGACAAGAACTGATTATTCTTTCCAGTCTTTATGAATACTTTTCATAACTAAATCCAGTAAGTATTATCGTGGTCCAACCCTCTGAGTGACCATGTGTGCTCTGCACCCCTCCACACTTTCCTGAAGTTTCAGGAATTTCCCTGACATTAGTCCAATGACACAAGAGCTGTTGATGACTCCAAGACAGTCACAGAGCTCTTTGTGTATTTCAGACTTTCCATCTCTTCATGGCTGCAATAACTGTGCAAGTACAAGCATGAACAACTCAGCCTGCTGTGCTCATACAGACGCTGTTTGGGACACATGAAAGAGAGGAACTCGTGAACTGCTGACTAAACATGTTAGCAAACTGAAAACTTTCCAATGAAGACCTGAAAGGAAGAGGGAAATTTGCCATAGCATGCTATCAAACATTTCTCAGAGCGCCTCAAGTTAAAGGAATGTGAAAACCTGGGTATGATTTCTCTGGGAGAATCTCTTCCCCATAGAACCATAGCCACTGATGATTCCAGTGCCAAAATACTTAAATAGCAGTGCCAGTGGGGATTTGGCGTTGTAGGCATAGATGGTTATCATTACTGCAGTGTGGGTGCTCCCACATCAGCTTAGTGCATTCATAAGAGGTCAGTGGAGAGATCCAGTGTATATTTACAGGTGAATAGTGGCATAGTATGATATCCACTCCAGTTCAAATACATTTGAAGATGTGGTGACATAATAATAATAACGTATCCAGAAAGGGATTTTATTACTATCCAGTAATTTCATGATGTTTTTACTTCCTTAGCTGTGCAGTAAAACCAAGTAATTTAACTGAAGCAGAGATTTCCCAATAAACCCCTTGAATTTTAAATTACATTGAATTATTTTGTTGTGCTTATCACTAAGGTAATTCCCACAAGATCATCAGATGTATCTCCTGGCAGGACCCCTAGAAGATGGATACCCAGTGAAAAAACAGCTGTTTATCTGCTCTAGTTTGTGTGTGGCCATAGCCTTTATTTACCATACACTGTCTAGATCTGTACTGGTTTATTGATTTCCTTGTGAGGAGATTGTTTTTATCACTTGAGTGAGCATTTTATAAATTGTCAATCATTTTCCTTCAATTTTCCTGCTCCCTGTGAGACAAGAAGGTATTACTACTTTCAGGTTACAAATAAAAATTGGAATAAGGGAGAATAAACACCACAACATGGAAGTGTTTGTTAGTGAATCTGAGCCTATGTGCTCAGTTTGAAAGATTGAACATTTGTTTGAATATTTTATCGTGCAAGATACATTCTATGTAAATTATATACATTTTAAAATCTTGAAAGAGGTAGAGTTGTATGTAAATATTATTGTGGGAACTTGCCTGAAAGGCATTTTCAGGGTCATAAAATCCTTGTAATGCCATACAATCTGTTTCATAAACTGACTGAATTTTTCTAAAACTAGTTAGGTATTTTGCTCATATTACTCTGCTAAAAAAAAATTGCCCCAGAGTTTGGTTGCTGTGAGGGTTAGGAATTATCTCGTTGCTTCTAAACTCAATTTCATACCCATTTGCTCATATACTAACAGTGACCACTGCTTCCATTAAATAATTCTTTTTGTTCCTGGTGTTTATCAATCCACCTTTGTTTTGCTAAAGTAAACCAGATAAGAATGAACCATATCAACTTGACCAAAGGCTAACTAAATTTCAAATGAAAGCATCCAGCCAAAGGTGTAATGCAGTTTAACAATCCATTCAGACCTTGGTTGATGTTGGATAAATTGCTGTGACATAGCTTGTGTAGACAAGTTTTAAGGGAATAACTGACTAATACTCACTCATGTAATCCTCATGCTTTGCCTGTGATTTATACCATCAAGTTTAGGCAACTGCAGAATGGAAGGAATAAGGAAGCTGGCATTAGATGCCAGTTCTGGAGAGCAGTTATTAGCAGCCAGTAGCAGTTATTGTTATTGGCACAGGACTTACTGATTGTCACTCACTGTGGTTTGGCATTGTGTGTATTAGGAACTTCCATCCTGAAAGCCACTGAGATGAGACTTTTTGTTCTAGAGATTTTCATCTTATCCATTCTGCAGAAAGTAATTATCAGCTGGAATTTAACAAGGAGTCTGAAAGTCTTTCACTGAGAGTCTTTAAGAGGCTCTGAATTAACAAGACAAGCAGAAAATAATTTTAAATGAGATACTGTCAGCTTACTGCATCAGGAATTTATAGAATTTACAGAATCTTATCCTGCCATTTTTACTTCATCTAATAGAGAAGCTGAGGTGGTAATCTGTGGGGAGACTCAAGCTTCTGACAATCCATATTCACTCCCCGTGAACTAACACAGGCCCATTGAATAAGAAGACACAAAACTAACCCTAAAAAAGGGAACACCATGTAATACTGATACTTGTGTACTGATAGAGAAGCGTGTAGGATTGGAAAGTAGTTCTAGCTAAGTGAAATTGCAAATAGGCAGATTGATACACCTGGAAAATTGCTTTATTCTTTCTTTTCCTATTTGCTCTGCTGTGGCAATTTCCATGGCTAATCTTCAGCCATATCTGTCTAGCATGTCATTAGCTGGTTTACACTGTTACAGTATAATTGAGTGTCAAAACACTTCTGATATGCACTTAGGATAGGCACTTATGTGCCTTCCCTTTCATTGTATATAGAAGCAAGTTGGCTTGTTGAATTTATCTGGTCCACAAATAACCTTAATTCTACACTTTCTTTTTATCAAACCACTTTATCAGCTAACAAAAGGAACTGAGTCAGTGATATCAAATGAAATATTTAGTAGCTNACAAGACACCACACTGAAAAAAATCTAATGTTTATGGTTCATGTATAAACATTTTTGAAGGTGATACTGTGCTCCAGCAGACATTATATCTGATCATTTCACCTTCTAGAGCCAGTAAACCAAGATAAAGTCTAAACAAAGATAGACCAAGACTGAGACAAAGCACAAGTACAGCTTTAGCTAACTTGGAGGAAATGTTACCACATGGGTGTTTCTGATCCACTTGGTGAGCCCAGTGCATCACAGTTCCAAGATTAATGAATTAAAAGCAATACCCATGGTAAAGACAAGAGAGATTTATACTTTCACAAGTATTGTAGGTCAAGTTCAAATTTAGAAGAAAGCTTAGGGTTTACTTGTAACCTGCACTATGTGACAATATTAAACCAACTGCTCCTTGCTAGAACTTTGTGTCATATATTCCATTGTAAATAACATAAAGAAAAAACATGTCCCCTTTTGAAGTGAACAATTTATATTTTCTCCTTATTTTGCCTGTATATGGAGAAGATTTATTTAAGGAAAACTAGGAAAATTATCATAATTGTAAATTTTCTGATTTAAGTTGTTCAGTATTTCTCTAGAAATATTCTCCAAATTGTGAAATGAAAATTTCTGACTACATTCTTTATTGTGTCACCTGGAAGAACAAGTAGGTCATGTTTTCACAACACAAACAAATTTTCTAGAGAGCTCTTCTCTAGAATTTGCTCAAGAGTAATTCTAAATTATAGTAAATGTCAGCTGCTTTATTAAAAATTAAAAATACCTCTCCTGATTTAACAAAATCAACCCACTGAAAACTTGATGTGAGCAAAATAGTAATCAAAATACCACTGTCACCTACATAATAAGATTAATTATTTTATGTATTATTCCTATAGCAATTTTTGCCATTCATTATTGCAACAGCAAACCCTATTTGTATGAAGGGTTTTTGTTCATTTTCCTATGTACAAAACTCTTGCACTTGTGCATGCACTAGAGGGCTTCCAGATTTTTTCAGATGCCTGGTAGTGTTTTTGAAAGATTAGATTTTTTTTTTTCTGCTGAGAGAAATTATACATAGGCAAGCTGAGATGTTTGGATTGGTACAGTGTCTTATTCATCAGCAACTAAGTCATGAGAAAATTTCCAGTGTAAAAAAGTGCCTCTCTTCTTTTTGTGCCTTTGCTAATTTGAGACACTTTCAAGATAAAAAGAAGAAGAAGAACCAAAAAAAGGGGAATTACAGTAATATGATTCAAAGCACAATTTGTTGCTGGAGTCATGGAAGTCCTAGGTCATGTGGTCATACAACTGCAACAAGACTTAGCAAAGTTTGAAAAGCTGGTAAGTATGCAGAAGCTGTCCAGGACACTGACAACTCCTTCTAAAAACCTAGTTTTCAAATTAAGACTTGAATAGTCCGTTAGCTTTGAGAGAAGTTGTCACTTTCAGAGTATTTGTTTTGCTATCTTTTGGAAAAGCCTATTAAATTCTTATTTCCCATGGAAAAGACAAGAGCAGTAGGAAGCAGAAATGTGAAAAGCTGCTTCGTATTATTTAGAGACCACAAAGAAGTCCAGAAAATCTGTCTAATACAATGTGCTGCCAAGATGGACACAGATTGACAAGACTGAGAAAGACTTATAAATTACAAGGCCATTTTGTGAGGAATTCCTGTGAGGAAGTTGGTTTTATTTACCCTGGAAGAGATTTAGTCAAAAAACCTCACTATGGATGTATCTGTATACAAACTGCTTTTTCTTAGTCTGTCATAGTTACCTTCTCTTTATATGCCCTTGGTTAAAACAACCTCTGTCAGCAGAAACAGAGTATTGCCAGTGTAACTTTCACCAGCTGCTGTTTTCATTGCATTTCAAAATATGATGTGATAAAAGTAAAATCCATAGTAGCTGTAATAGTAGCTCTCAACTCAGAGTTATATAATAAATACAGAGCCTGAAGTCCTTGTGTAGAACGACATGTTTGTCATAGGGTGTTTATTATTTTAGGAATACTTTCTCCCCACTGCTATTATGACGTGTTGGTGCAGCTTGCTATGCAGCATATTCCAGCATCTACTAATTGTTGTTAACTACTAGGGTTAAAAGTCACCATAATCTACCCAATGGGCATTTTCTTTTCTGTTTTATGATGTCCAAAGATTTTTGAAAAGCACAAAAACATTCTTACCATTCATTATTAATACTGAAATCTTAAGATTGGGCTTGGAAAAGCAAGGGAATATTTTGACTTAGTTTTACTACATCTATCCTAAAAGGGATTGCTAATTTTCTGTTGTTGTCATTTTGAATTCCAGACATTACAATCATTAGGCCTGGACATTGTAAAATTCCAGTCCTGATGTGCACCTGGTGTTCAGTTCATCCAGAATTTTAAAGCATGAAGAAAGATACATAGAAGGATAGAAATGGTGACAATAGATTTTTTCCTTATAAGATGGTATCAATAGAGAAGATAAACTTTCTGCAGGTTCCCTGAGCATGGGATAAGAAATAAAGGTTCTGAATTGTAGAAAGGAGAGTTAGGAGAATATTCATAATATTCTTGTAGGATGGAAGATGAAGACTCCTCCCTCTCCAATCAAAGCTTAGGCAAAGAAGTGTGTCTTGGGGACGGGAGAGGAGAGGCAGGGTAGGTCTGTAGTGCCCAGCTGCTTACAAAAGATGGTGACCAGTGGTACTCATGAGGAGAGTCCCAGCTACTGACTCTAGTTTGTCTTCTAAGCTGCTGTTTTAGTGAGTATATGGCTCAAGCCAACTACAGGCTCCTTGGAGTACCTAGGATATCACTTTTCCAGTCTAAGCTATTCCTCTGCCTCTGTCCTGCAGAATACTGGGTGTGATACCAGCTCCTGGCACAGCCAGGCAGGTATTGAGAGGTACATAGTACAAATATTTTAGAAACCTATGATAGTAACTGATTTCAAGTAATACGTACAGTATTTTTTTCCATCTGGTACTTCCAAGTATGCTTGGAGTGTTCCCAATAGCAGCACTTCCTCTCTCAAGATCTTACAGTGTAGCAGAGCTCTTTTGAATGATCTCTTCAGCATGCTTTTTTCCATGAAAGGCAGCACAGATTTCATATAAACTGTGACTCTAAGGGGTGTTAAACCACAGGAATGTCCCTCAGAGCTATTGCTAGTTCTTCAATGCAGTCTGTGGGAAGGACAGAACTGCTACAGAAACCAACAACATGATTTTGAAATATTAGTGAGAAGTGAATTCAGGAACATCTAAGTTCCTTTTGTTACATCTCTTACTGGAAAAAGGAGACACGATAGAGAGATGTGCAAAGCCATGGACACAGACTGTATCCACAGTGTGCATGACACACTGCACTCCTCATGTCTCAGAGAGTGAATACATGAGTATTATGTTCACTGAATAGGGACTGAGGGAAAGAACCAAAACTTCTCATGGTTTTGTATGTTCAAAATTTACAAGTAAAAATTATTTGAGAAACAGATTTGTCATTCAGAAGGACTTATGATTATAGATTATGAACAGCAAATAGGTGATAAAGTATGTTATGCACATCAGTGTCATGGTCATTCAGCCTCACTATGAACTTCACTGGCTCATAAGAGTGTAAACATTAAATAGAGATACGTTATTTTCAATCTCCTTCAGCTGCACCATATCACTATGATTATGATTCTATGTAAGCTTCTACAAAAAATTTCAAGATTCCTGGTTTAATAATTAAAGTTCACTGATTGATATTCATGCGTCAACCAATTTCATCTAAGTATGGGCTACCAGGAGGAGTAGTTTTGTCTTACCCCTCATTCCCAACTGCAAAGGTCACTTCTGTCAGAAGTGGTGCTCTGTTTGCAGTGGAAATCTAACCCATGGGGAAAAAAAAAAAGAATGCAAAAATAAAATTACTTTTCATCTACATCAGCTGCAGTTTCATCCTGCAGCCCCAGAGCCTTAGTGCAGGCATGAGGGTCTGGGAAAGGAAACTGAGCTGGCAATGGGGACTAGGGGACCAGTGGGACCTCCCTTCTCCACAGCAACCCACATTTAGCTCAGCACAATCTCAACTGCAGTCTCAGTGTTTCCACTGCATTTAAAAATGCCTTTACTGTCCCCTTTGTGTGGGTAAAATACACAGTTATATTTATTTCTCTTGACATACCTGTTTAATAGTTCCTTGTGGGACACTTATACTGGTGCTTGGACATTCTCCCCAGCTGGATATACTTAGAGCAATGTACAACACTATCCTACTATACTATGTACACATTATATATAGCAATAATTATATATTATATGTAATAATATATAATTATTACTATATTGTTATGATAAAATGTATGTTACTATAATATTAATAACCTATGGTTATTAAGTTATTTCCCAATGTTTTAATTACTGGCATTTTTCCAAAACCAAGGGCAACAAAAGGATTTATCTTAAAATGGGTTTAATTACTGTAGTTTACCTTGTGGTTTTCTTTATAAACAAATAGCCCCACCTATAAGTAATCAGCTATGTGGATAAAAAAATGTAAAGTTCACTCTACACTTTTCTCTCATAAATTTTTTTTTTCCTTGCTGCTCTGAAATCCATGCCTATGTACTTACCGTTCTACAAGTTTCCCTCCCTGATTTTGTGGCTATTTGAGAGCTTAACTTCAAGGGGTGATGTGGGTTGTTCCTGCTGTGGTACAGAAGCATGAAAACCAGGCATTTTTAAAGATTAAGGCTTGATGGCAGATCCAAATAATGCAGTTCCAAACCAAGTCCAAACTGCCAAAGGCCAATTTTATATCCCCTATTTCACTGCAGCTGAACATGAGCTCTGAAAGATGGATTTATAACCCAGCTGTGGTTTCCTTGAGCAGTCTGACTTTGCTCCTCATGGGCCAATAGGCTGAATCAAAAATATTACTTTGAAACTACATATATGTGAAAAAATGAAAAGCGAAATATTTTATTCCTCAGACTGGGAGAAAATTAGCTGCTTTGAAAATGTTCACTGGGATAGTGTCACGTGGGATGGCAATTTCCTATCCTCCTCTGTTCCTGTCTTCATGCGTTACTTCTTTGCTCGCTTCCATTTTTCACTTGTTTGATCCCTTTCAACTGAGTGGGACGCTCACTACCTCTCTCTTTATTTCGTAAATTATTTCATTGCAAGTCTGGATCACCTTCGTATTTCTCCTGTTGTCGCTGGGTTTGAATTGTTTGGAGCAGATGCTCCCCCTGGTGCTCTCTTTTGTAGCGCGCAACACAGGTCAGTCCAAGTGAGTGTTTCCACTTATCTAGCAAATCTCTAGGGGAATAAAGGAAATTAGTATTGAATATAATTTTTCAAATTTGAAATTTCACCTACTCCTCATTTAAACAGCAGCTTTGAGTAATTTCTCCATAATAAAATTGAATAAATTTTCCTAAAAGCTCAATCTACTAGCAGTAGCAAACCCTAAGGGAAATGGGGGGAATTTGAAAGTTTTCAGTCAGCAAAACCTGAAGTCGATTCTTCCCCATGTATTTCTTCTCCAGAACTCCCATGCACCACATCATTCCCACAAGGCCACATGACTGAAGAAGTTATGCTGCAGACTGCTTTAACCAGCTTGGGATTTTTACAAACACCTTCTATCCACCAGTTTGGACTTGTAGCTGCTTTGGTATTCTTACAGCCCAGTGTTGCACCTACATATGTATAACTGTTTGACTGTAAATTAGCCTTGTGATTTCAGTGAAATAAAGTCTGCCCACAGGTGTAACAGTCTGTGCAATTTTGTGACCGGCTGTGTCTTGAAATCTTACAGGTTTTCTTGTAAAAGTGATCAGAGCAATTTTGCTTCCTTGCATTCACATTCAATCAATTCAACACATGGAAAGGTCACTGCTAATGTAAAAAGCTGTTCCATAAACCTCCTCCACTGTTCTGGCTAGGATTGAATTCACACTTTGATAAAGCATTAAAAAATTAGCTCTTCACGGTAAACACTGTACAAGCAGTACAGTACGGGCTTTTGCAGTCACTGTTTCTCCTGACTTCCTCAATTTGATTTAAAATCACAGAAAATGTGGTGCCCGTTCTAAGTCTTGAGCTTCCTCTCTTGCCACCAAGTGCAAATTTAACCTGTTAAGGGGCAAAAACCAAAGCTGCAAGACAGGCAGAATGCAAAAATAGCTTAATTGCCTATGAAAGCTTGTAAAATTAGAGGGGTTCTGGTTCATTCGCCCGCAGGTCGCACGGTACGCACTCTGCTCCCCAAGCGCGCCGGGCGGCCGGAGCACCGGGGCTGGGACTCGAACCCGCGTCATGGCGCGGATGAGGGCGGGTCTTTGCACGTGCGCATGCGCGCCGGCGGCGGGGCCGTCACGAGGTGGAGATGCCGCGGCTGCTGGAGAAGCTCCCGGCGGAACGGGCGCTCGAGGTGGGCTTCGGGCAGGGCAAGGCAAGGCAAGGCAAGGCAAGGCAAGGCAAGGCAAGGCAAGGCAGTTAGGCTGGGCCCGGGCCCGGGCCCTCCGACAGCGGTGAGGGAGGCAGGGCCCGCCGGCGGCGCGGGGCTCAGAGCGGGCCGCTCCTCCCGCCAGGCCGCAGTTCCAGAGGGCAGTGCTTTGGGACACTAGGGACGCCCACGGCTCGGAAATGCCTCTCGGGTTGTGCGTGCGGCCCGGCAGCCCCGGTGCGCGGGGGGCCGAGCCGCCCTGAGACTCGGCATCTCGGCAGCGCTGAAGTTGTGCTCACAGCTGCTCAGTCCGCTTGTAAATGCAGGGTGAACGTGAACCACGTTCTGGTTCCTGGGGCCAGGCCTCGTGGACTGCCTCTAAGGGGAGAAGGGAGCACGGTTCATATTCAGGGAGTACCTGTTCAGGGCTTTTCCTGGGCTGCCGTCCGGAACCACTGAGGCAGTCCCCAGTGGAGGGAGGGTTGGTAACTGAAGTGCTTGATCAGTCTCATATTCAGTCTCAGAAGTACAGATTAACCGTGAGTGAATTATAAATTATGTATCGCATCCTTTCAGTTCCTTCATAAGGTAATTGATGGTATCTGTGGCCGTGCGTACCCTCGGTACCAGGATTATGGCAATGTTTGGAGCTTGTCGGAGTGGATGGAGGTTTTAGAAGAAACTGTGAGATATTACAAAACTGCAGTTGGCAAAAATATGTCTGATGAAGAGGTAAGGGCTCATCACTGATTTGCTTTGACTTGGACAGGTCATGACTGGAGTGATTAGTTTTGTAGTTTGTTTAATCCTAAAATATTTTTTAAGTGTAGGATTTATAGGTAGTGGATTCAATCTAAATAGGTAGAAGGTAAGCAGCATTTGGACTGCCAAGACGTCTACAACAAAAAGTGAAATGGATGCTGATTTTTAAATATTTTTCTAATATCGCAGGATACTTGTTAAAATACTGGTTTAATCACTTAAATTGGTATTTTGAGTATCCCCAGATTAAATCTATTTATATAATACTACTCATTAACGATAAAACCAGTTCACTTTCTTGTTTGGTTTTCTTTATTTGTATTTTATACCATTGAAGTGGTATAAAATATTGACTGTATATAAATAAATTTTGTAAAAAATCTAAGTGTGAATGGAGGACCATGTGATGCAGGTACTGTAGTTCAGGACATTCCCATAGGTATAACTTTGCAAAATCTATTAGAAATATTAATTATCATCTCTTGCCTATTGCTTGTATTTTGACCACCTGCTAGCAGCTGGATCAAAGAAATTGAGGGAGCCTGTGTAGCCTTGGGGACCTCCCTACATCAGTATTTTTGTTTCAGCTGAGCTGATGTATTTAGCCTCTGCCCTGATGCTGAGAAAATTGCAGACCTACACCTGAGTTGTTTGGGGGTGTGATGTTGTTTTGATTTTAGGGTTGCATGTAAGAAGGCTGATAAAACCTCTATTCTCTGTAGTCTTTTAATTTAAATGATTTCTTTCTCTGTGTGTTGCTGTGGTAAACACTGGCTCTTAACTAGCAAAGACAGATAGCAGCCACAAAGGGCAGCTATCAGCTTAGATATTTTAGTTATTGCAGGTGGTACATGTTAATTCTGTGGTTCATAGTGCAAGTAATCATGGTTTTAATTTTTATTTTTATTTTTGTAGGCTGCTCAGCAGATAGTGGAGTTAAATTCAGATTATCAAGAAGCAATCACAAAATGTCTGAAAGGTAGAAAGGAAGAAATTAGGAATGCCCTAGTAGAAAATGTACATGCAATCTCTTCTGCCCAGCTGCAAGATTTTGACTGGCAGTTAAAGGTGAGACTGTTGCTTTGATATTGTTTGAAAGGAATGTTCTACAACAGGGAAGTAACTTGGTTCAGTCCCATTAGGCTTGCTCCCTCTGCAGTGGTTCAATTTTTATAGGTATTGCAAAAGCACGTTAATGACTGATGCAAAAGCTTCAAAGACTTGCCAGAAATTTGGAAGTGTAAATTTTAAAATTTTGTTTTATTTTGTTTTTCCCCTCTTTTCTTTTAAAGCTGCTCAGGGAGACTTGGTGCTATTCAGGAGCACCTGAATATTTTGTATGCTGTTATAATTTTGAGGCCTGAATAAACAATGTTTATTCTCAAAGGAAGAAGTATATGCCTAATTTTAAGATTAATTGACTGATTCAGGATAAGTTTTCTTGACTTTCTCCAAATGTTCATATTTTTGCAGTGGACATTTAATACTTAGTTTGAAATAATTTATCATTAGACTTTCTGTTTTGGTAATAAACCAGTGATATTGGAGTTGCCTAAGTTAGGATGGTGGTTTGAGGTTATGAAGACCTTAAGCTTGATCAAAGACTTAAAAACATTGCTTATACTGTTTATATTTTTGATTAGACTGTGAGAACTGTTAAACAGATTTGTAGAGCTGTTAAGTAGTTTTCCATGTTTACAAGAGTGCTCAATAATTTCTGCAGCAAACAGCTGAAATCAAAGAACAGTGCCCAAAACAGACAAGTTTTTGCAAGAGCAGATATGGCATCATAATGTGCTTTAGATGAACTGTTACTGGCTTGATCTCTTGCTAACTGCATTTACTGCTGGCAAAAATAGGAACTTATGTGAACTCTTGTTTTTTTGTTTGTGGCTTCTTTTAAGTTTTTTGTCTAGAGAATTTTTTGAGTTTCTTTCTATTTTGTGATGCAAATTTCTGGGACATGTCTGAACTATTATTTTTNCCAAAATGTGGTAGCCCAGAATTTTAACAAATTGGTGTTGGCAAGTGTATATGACAAGTCTGTGAAGAGGATGGTCTTTATTCAATGTATTGTTTGTATTAACAAACAAACAAACAAAAATCCCAATAATGGAGGAAAAAACCCTGAAAACAGCAGACTTTACTTATTTGAAGTTAATTTTGTCATGCTGATGTTTGTTCTGGTATTACAAGTTCAATATAAAATACAGATATGACATTATGAAAGACTAAAAATTTAATGGCTCCACCTAATACTTTATTGTTATTGTGTCTATCTACATAGCTTGCTCTCTCCAGTGATAAGATCTCCATGCTGCAAATGCCACTCCTCAATCTTGATTTGGATGTGAGGGAAAGTGGTGAAATTAAGCCAATTTCTATAGAGATGAATAAAGAAGAGTTGCAGAACCTAATAAATGCACTGGAAGCTGCGAATAAGGTAACTTTTTACTGATGTAATATTTTGTTCCTGAGTTGTTAGGTACTGATTTATTTTAAGCAGAATTTATAGAATCATAGCATAGTTTGGGTTGAAAAGGATCTGTAAAGAGTTTCTTCCTAATATCTAGACTAAATCTAATTTCTTTAATTTGATTACCTTTATCCTATGCTGAAAGATTGGTGAGAACTCCCATGTTTTCCTCAGCTTCACAAAATGTCAGTGTCTGGGAGAGTTATTTGGTTCTTATTAAGTCCTTTAATTTCCATGGCACATGGTGAATCAGGAAGAAAGTTACAAAGATTACAGTATAGTGACCCAAGAAGAGAATTTCAAGTGAACCTATAAGACTTCTGAGACACTGAAGGGTCTTGGATTTCTTAACAGAAAAGGCTAAGGAAAATGAGGATTTGAAGAAAATTGTGTTTATATGAAATTATAGCCCTTAAGAGCTTTCACAGCTTGCTTCCATGTGGATTGTCTTCCTGCAGAACTAAATAAAAATAGTATGTGAGCAAGGATTCATCCAGGACAGATTTGAGTGTTCTCATGCCCTTTGTTCTGCTTGAGGGTCTGTCTGGAAGCTGTGGGATGTGTCATCTCCATACTTAGTTCTGTGGGCACATGAGGAGGAATTCACTTCAGAGTTGGTCCCTTGGCTCTGCTTTGTGCAGAAGGAATCTCACTGCACCTGGACTTGCTATTCTGCTTTTTGATTGCAGTAAAGGGTAAATGACGGTATTTTAAGCGATGGTTTTGTGGGATTCATAGGCTTCTTCTCATGGGCTGCTTAAATTTTGTTCTTAACCAATGTTAATCTCATTCCTTTTTTCCTTTTTGAAGGTTGTCTTACAACTGAAATGATGGAATTCAGATCAACAGTATCTGCTGGTGGTAGTTCCTTCAATGATTTGGGGAAAAAACGTGTTTACTGCAAAGTGGAAAGGTTTTGGTGCTGTAAAATACTGAAGTCAGAAGACTGTTATGACCAAATGAACTACTAATCCTTCAATAAAAATAATAAATTCTTGTATCTATTTGACCAAAACCATAAAAATCTAATGTACAGTTGCTTTTAGTACTAAAGATTTACAGACATTTGGAAGATGAGCGCTTACAACATGTGCCATATTTGTTTTGGTAAAACTTTGGCAGTGGTGACACAGGTGCCTGGTAAAACCAAGGCATCTTACTGGCATTGTATGTTACCTTATCTAAAGTGCCATGCTGATATAGAATGAGAGAATATTTGTAGCATTAATGTATTTATACTTGTAAATATGGTAAATAAACACCTGACTTTGTGTGTGAATAATTGTAGTAGGCTGTTTTTTCATTAATGAATCACTAAACTCAATCTTTTTGGATGCTTTTAGGGCAAATCACCTTTACAAACAAAACTAGCGTAGAATGACAGAACAGTTGAGGTTGGATGTGAGCTCTGGAGGTTATCTTCATTGCTCAAACAGGGTAATGTAGAGCAGGATGTACAGGCCTGTCTCCAGATGTCTTGAGTATTTCCCAGTGATTGAGGCACCACAATTTCTCTAGGCACTCTGTTCAGTGCTCAGAAGTAGAAAAAGCACTGCAGCTTTATTCAGAGTAAAGTTGTAGTTTTTAGCTTAGTTTATGTATCTTAGGTGGTAGCTTTTCAATTAAAAATATTAATGGTTTCAAAAGGGGGTGCAGTGCTGGAGAGGAGCTGACCTATATAGACTATGAGTAAGATACTCCTAGCTCACTTAATACAGGAGATAATTGGTAAATTCTACTCTAAACTTTTCTGAAACCAGCTGGAGTTTTGATTGTAGTATGTAACAAAAGTTGAAAGCACTAACACAAGGGAAGGGTATACCAGAGGTCTTGCAGTTTCTACTATTTATTAGACCACTTTTCCATACATAAAGAGCAAATGATCTGTAATGCTTACATGTGTGATTCTCATTGTGTGCATGTGTGTGTCTTAGGCAAGTTTTTATAATAATCAGGAAAATTACTGATGACTTAACTTTATTCCTAATTTCAAAATCAGAGTCTTGAGTTTATTCCACTGTATTTTGTTGTGCCATAGGTTTTCATATATGCAAAGTTTAGTACACTAATATAAAATAATGGACTTCAGAGTACTGGTCACAGAAGAGGAGGAAAAGAAGCTCTTGTAGAAAGGTTTCTATGAAGAGGATTTTAATGGGTTTAAGAGATAGGAAACCTAAATATATTGTTTCTCTCTTATTTGGCACTGATACATTTAATCAGATATACATGTTCAGTGTCAGCAATTGAAGAACGGAGAAGTGGGTAAAGTTGTAAAGATGAAAGAGTGGAAGATGTGTCTT
>WBNQ01037585.1:0-32517 GCA_013401375.1 Spizella passerina | reverse complement strand
GAAAACTAAAAAAAAAAACATACCTAGAAATTCTGTACTTCAGTGAAAGATGTATATTTAAAACTAATTTTTAGTGTGTTGCTGAAGTGAACTTTTGTGTTGCTACCTCTTAGTTTTCAACATCAACTGTTCAAAAATACAAAATAGTGGTATTTTCTCAATAACAAGAGGCCACAAATAATAACTTCCATTTTTATGTACAACCAGTGAAACTTCTGTTGCAGAATCTGCTATGGATTCTACTTTCAATATTTGTGACCTTTTCTTAATAGTTGACTTAAAGTGTTTACATAGCTTCATTTTAAATTCTCTAGCAATTTATGTAATAATGGATTTCTAATTAAGGGTATGTACTGGTGTTCAGTCTGTAGTATCATCCTATATTTGTCTGTCCTCTACTGCAGCACTGAACAGAAAAGGCTGAAAAAATCTTTTTTCAATGTTTTTTCGCTTTGACAAGAAGACAGGTTTCTGATACTGCTGTTGTTGACAGAAATAAATGTGCAATGAGATGTTTTTTTTATAGGTGTTGGACTTTATTGAAAAAAAATAGTATTTTTACTATAACCATCAAAATTAAGTTTTTAATAGGGGGCATAACAACACAGTGTGAATGGCTAGAGGGAGATAGGAGCTCCAGTTGACAAGCAGTTGAGAAGCAGCAGCTAAAACATGGCATTGTATTTGAAATATTCATCCTGACCTTACATCTCTACAGAGCAATGAAAGGCACACAATGGCCTCCAGCAGATGGCAAGGAAAAGGACCAGAAAGAATGGAGAACAGAGCTTGCTCTTTGTACTGTCTGTCAGATTTTTTTCCTATTTGCTCAGAGAATTAGGTACTTCTGGAACAAGCAAGGTCTCCTCTTGTGACAGATAAGGCCTTTGGGAGACTGTACCAGACCAGATTAATGAAAAAAGCCAGAGCTTTCACAAGACCCATTACAGTGGTGTTATCTTCAGCCACACTTTGCTGGATGCAGGTAGACATGAGCAGGTAGTAAATAGGACAAACCCACACAGGACAAAAGCACCTGAAACAAGCTTGTGGCCAGGAGCATGTCTTGAGGAGAGTTTGTGGTTGAGGAGCCCCACTGACAAAGAAACTTGTGCCTGTGACTAAGAATTGGGCCAAAGGTGTGAGAGTTTAAAGAGACTCCATGGGCATTAAAGAGCTGAATTTTGTCCTTGCTTTTCTGTTCTATTTGCCAATATCTGTATTTTCTTCCATGTGTGAGCTCATTCTAATTAACTGGCTGCAGCATGTGGAATAGCTGCAGAGTCTGCACATGCCACCACACTAAATGGTAAATATTGTTCCCAGGAGATGCTGCTCCTTTGGCCCAGTTCTAGGCCATGGGTTCCTCTTCTCCCGGTCCCTAGCTGGCAGAGCAGTTCACTTCTGGGGCCTACAGTGGCATGGGCAAAACCCCCTCAGCTAACCATCATAAAGGTGTTCAGGAAATCTCTCTGGTTTTGCAGGTACTAAGGAGAGGCCTTTTGAGTACGTAATTTATACCAGAAGCAAAACTTTGTACAGGAGACTTTTTGAACCAAAAGCTAATGAAATCAGTACCTACAATATAATAGACACACTGTAGGAAGTTTTAATTTCACCACCTCAAAAGCACCTGCAGAAATTCATATTGCATAAGCAGACCAGCAATTTGAATCAGAAAATCAGCATATCTTGATACAAAATATAAAAAGTGAATTATAAAAATAACGTTACTTGCCCTCTGCTGGCATTCATTGCATTTTTCTCTGTTTCACAGAACTCTTCCCTTGATTTCAGAAAAAACTTTTTTTTTTCATATCAGCCATGTCAGCTTTGATCTTGGTATGCTAAAGAGAACCAGAACTGCATATGAGCAGCAAACTGTCAGTATGGAATTGACTATTGTTTATAAAACTGCTTTTGCAACAAAGCAATTATATATGCCAGGAAGCTGTGTTTTTAAAAGATCTAAATAAGTCTGAAGAACATTTCTGAGTTCTGAAGCAAGCCTTTCTGATGGGAAACATGTTGAGACATAATTATGCTTTCTTCTGAAAGGTGGTTTTAAGAACCATTAACACCCTATCCTGAAATCTGCATATTTTGCTATCATTTTGATTTGTGATTTAATATTTAAAATGCAGTATCAGAAGTAAAGGGATTTTTACTCTTCTAGTACTAATGAATGCTTTCATAAGTGCATCAAGATAGTCTATAATTTTTTTAACTTTAAATCAACCTCAGTTACATTTGGTGGTATACACTCTTTCCTCTGTAAAATTTTAGTTCATACCTGCTTCAGAAAGACCAAATGACTCCCACCAAAACCTAGAAAAGGAAGCAAATATCACAAATATCATTCTTTGGACTTTTGAAGGCTTGTGTGGAGAGTACTACAGAGAGAGGGCTCTGGCTCTTTTTAAGCATTGGGTTACTCAGCTAGTTTAGCTAATAAAGTAATGAAAGGCACTGGAAGGTGTGGGGATTTTTATAACTGGGAACTGCTACAGTTCCACAGGGACTGCTTTGGTGATGGACTATCTGTGGGGAAGGATTCCTAGCATATAGATTAAATAAAATTTCTTGATGGCTACAGTAATTTTTTCGGGGGGGGGGGGTGAAGGCAGAGGTTTCAGATCAGTCATATTTCTATTGATTTTGTTTTAAATGGGAGCCAGAGCAATGCTGGATCATCTGAGAGCTGCTGTAAACTTTCTTTGTAAAACCCAATCCTGAATTCTTTACCTATGCCAAAATTTCATTCAGCTCTTGAAATGATGATTTGCCTGATTTGTTTCAGAAATGTTAGCTATAGTGTTCAACAGTTTCTTCTAAAAATCTAAAAAAAGTCAGGTAATATGTTGTCAGCTAGATCAAAACAGCAAATGAAGTTTCAGAGACAGGAACAAGGAAACTGGTATGCTCACAGATGTGGATGAGATGGCTGATGTTCTCACCAAAAGGCATGATCTGCTAAAGAAAACCATCTTACATTTTGGCAGTGTGACTGATTTTATACTTTTGCTTGAGACAGTGCAGGTACAGAGAGCCAGGGATGAGTTAAAAGAAATTGGTCAGAGATGATCTCTAGCAATATTACATGCTTCTGCTGCCATGTAATTATTTTAGTTCTTCATTGGTATTGATACTCAAATGCAATTGGACTTTGCAATAAAAAACATGTAAGAGTGAATACCAGGCCATTTCTTAGACTGGCACCAGCATGAGACAAGAAGAGATGTTTTTATAATTCTGGGAGATTCAAGATTACTTACAAAATAATTGAGAAATACACATGTCAAGGAGCAAACAACACCATTAGAGTTAACTCTGCACTCCAAAGAAGTGCATTTCTTAAAAGAAGGACAAAGTCACCTGGTCTTCTTTTAAGAAATGGTACCTTTTTTATTTGTCACTTAATTCTTTTAGCCTGTCCATATACATTTCAGCACTATTACATGCTGAAATTCATTATTCTCATGTGATCTCTTGCCTTCCTTAGGCTGCAGGATGATTGGGTGCCCAAGGAGGTAGGAAGAAATGCACAGTCACAGATGTGGGGAGCTCAAGCTTTGTAATAAAGAACCCATTTTTAAAGTATTTTTTTACATAACAGATAAAATCCAGCCTTTTTTTACTAATACCCCCAAGGACATATTACCAATGCATCCTCAATATGTGAGAATTCATGGGAACAGGCTCCTTGGTGATGGGAAACAGCTGGTGGAACGTGGCCCTCAGCCCCTGGGTGACTTTCCTTGTGATTTATGTCAAGAAATCCTCCACTTGCAGTACAAAGGGAAGGAACATTTCCTGTAAGGGTGAACTAGGTGAAGCAGCAGATATTCTGAAATTGCAACCTCTGTGCTATTCAGTGGTAGCATAAAGCAATGTAATGTCAAAAATATTCCTGTTTCACTGAAAAGACTGGGTTTTGTGTCTAGTAAGGCTGGAGTTCATCTAGTTTCTTTATGCCAGAGAAGAGGCAGATGACAATGTGAGCTTTGTCCTCTGCTAAGTTAGCTGCTTTGTTGAAACTTGTAGGAATGTAGTATCTCACATCCTTACTGTTCTTTTAGGTTTTGAACGAAAAGAAAATTATTGATTGATATTATCAATAGATTCAAATGTAGGCACACAAATGTACATGCTCAGGGACAGTAGAAACTCAGCACCTCAGGAAACCCAGCCAAAAATGACTTCCAGTAGAAGCTGCATGAGAGCTGCACAAACTGCATTGGACTTCAGCTAAAACCTGATTAGCAATAGGTCCTTACCTGTGCTGATCTTGAAGTCTGGTTCTTCAGGGTAGGGAAACTACTGAAGTACAACTGTGAGGGAACTTAACATTACAGCATTATTCAGCTTTATTGCATAAAGTCAGCCAAATTATGCCAACTTATTGATGGGAAGATATCATGTTTGTTTTGTTCTCCATAATTTCTAGCTCCAGATGGCATTGTGCCTGGGTAACCTATAAATGGACTCATTTTGCCATGCCATGCCACTAATAACCACTGGCTTCTCCTTGCTGCCAAGCTATTGCTCTCAGATGAGAAATGATTTCCTCTTCTTTTTTCCCTAGAAGTTGTACTACAGGTAGGTAGTGGCTCTTGCCTCTGTATGTGATGGGTCATTAGTCCCTGCTGCCAAACTTTGCACCAAGAGCTGGCAGATGTTTCCTGACCCAGGTGGTGGTAGTGGCTTCCAGCTCTTGATGCACACAGGCCTTGGTTTATGCTGCTCAAAATGGACTGTGGGGCTGGGGTTTGGATGTGTTCAGTGTCTCCTGGGGCAGAAGGCTAGATCCTCCTATTTTGGGACATGCTGTTCTTAAGGAGTTTTGAATGTGCTCTGTTCTTGTTTTGTTAATGGCTTTTACTCTGCTCCCTTTTTTTTAAGTTTTGTTTTTTTTGCAACTGTACAATGTAATTGATTTTAGTCCATGTACCTATCAACTGTGCCAGGAGTATCTGGCTGAACCATAAACTAGAAAAACATGTGTATGGATATGTTAGGGGCCTGCAAAAGAAATGCTGAAGACCAGTAAAGCTGATCCTTGCTCTTGTAATCCAAAACAAAGGATCCTCCTTTTCTAACCTAAAGACTTTTTGATGTCATGTTAGATGTTGGCTCTTCTAAAATGTTCACTGCAGCTGTAAGGAGAGATTGTAGTATCTCTTCACCGCTGGATCAGCTGGGCTTAATTACTTACCTGAGGTCCGTCTGTGAATGTCTTTTGGAAATCTGGTAATGCAAAACATGAATCACTGATTGTTGTATTTTACACTACAAATCTGCAGAATTCATTACTTTCTTTGAATTACTTTCTTTAAATTAATTTTTGTGTATAAGCACAAAGCAGGCGAATTCAATGGCTCATGGACTTACTCTGTTAAGTCTCATTTGAATTCAAAGAATTCAAAACTATTTAATGGATATGTGTTTGCAATGGACAGCACATATGGTCCTACTGCTGTCTCCCTCCTGGTGCTATTTTTTGCAGTTTTGGAAAGTTCAGTTTGCAAGACTTCCTTAATTTAATTTATTTAATATATATTATAACCCATTTAACATAGGTAGAAGATGACTGATCTGTTGCTTCTCAGCTGCACGGACGTTGCTAGCCCTTTGCCTGTGGCTCCTTGGCTGGAGCTGTGTCAGGCAATAGGCAGCCAGGAAAGGAGAGGCAGCTCCTCAGGGGGAGTGCACCAGCATTCCCAGTGTGCTGTAAGGCTCAGCTGCATCTCCTGGTTCTCAGTGGAATAAAGAAATCTGAAGGAAGCTGTGTGCAGAAATTTCCTCAAATCTGTTCCCAGACATCTACCAACTTTTGGGAGAATGTTACAATTACCAGCCACAGGAAACCTGGGTGTCAAGAAAAATCTTGGCCTGGGGTATCCCACAGAGTTGGTTCAGGGAATCAACATATGGTTTTTTTCTACTTTTTAATACAAAATGACATATGGCACAACTGTTCTGATAAATACAGACTTTGCTTCTGTTACTGTGGAAATAACAGAATTCCATTAAGATCAAATCAGCTGACTACTTGCTTGGATACTCCGTGGGATTTCTCTCTGCTGCCCTTTTTTCTTTTGAAGATCGCTGTCTGCGAAAATGTTATTTGACTTCTCCTTGAGTGATACTTCTCAAACACACTATGGAAATACTTCCCAGTAAAGCTATTAAGTTTGAAGTGAAGGATGGTGCAATAGTTACAATTCTTTAAACTGTAATTTCTTCAAATTTCTCTACACTCTGAATGGTGAAAGACAGTGACATAGATACTACTAGTAGTTTGACTGTGTTGTTTGGAAGCATGCTGCTGTGAGTTGCCAATATGTGAGAAGAAATACAGTGGGACACATTTTCACTTAAAAAAATTAAATTTGGCACAGAAAGGTCATGGGTGATGCACAAACTTTGTAAAAATTAAGGTAGAGCAATTTTTCTCAAGAGGCTCCTTAAGAGCTGATCTGTACTGTTCTGATCTATATGTTGCAACCCTGGATTTGTGTTTGGTTGTTGTTTTCTTTTTAAAAGCTTAAATCCGGAAGTGTTCCGTGGCGGAGTATCTTATGTTGAACATGGAACATTATAGCTACTTGCAGTTCTTCAGAATTAATGAAATTGAGAAGGAAAAGAAACAAGTCTAATTATATTAGTCTGTGGTAACATTATTGCATAACTTAACGGACATAATACAGCCAGTAAACAACATTAAAAAGAATAAACATGATGGGAAAGACCATTCTGGACCACTTGTCTATCAGGTTAACATCAGTCAGATCAGGGATTTTGACTTTGATCTGGGATGCCCTCCTGCGTAAGTGTCCTTTTTTATGGAGCCTGTGCCTGTCCAGAGCACTCCTGCTGCAGAGGTCTCTGCTGGAAGTGGCTCTTCTGTGCTGCAGGTTGGCACTGTCGTGCGTGTGCCTGGTGCCTCGGGGCTCATGGAAGATGGTGCAAATGTTATTTCGTAGTTCAAGAGGCTCCAGAAGCATGTTTCCATGGGCATCAACCTGTGTCAAGGAAGGAATGGGGATTAGACAAACTCCTCAGCCAGCCCAAGGTGTTTCCCAGATGGACCTTGTGGCTCCAGTGTCAGGGTGCTCCTGGGGCTGCAGTGACAGTCCCATCTGGTACAGCATCCACAAAGGTGAAAAGACACTGAAATTAGCTATTCAACGTCTAAGCACCTTCCATCCTGACTCAGCTCCTTGGTCTTGTAATTCACTTAATTGTTTCATCCTCTGTGAAGTAAGACTTTTGTAATTTTATCTTTTACTTTGACCGTGGTCTTTTTGAAATACTGATCTTTAAATCTGGTGACTGGCACCTGAAGCTTTCACATACTCAAGATGAAAAAAAAAAAGTTGCTGTCTCTGCCCATTTTAAACAGTTTTTGACTGTTTTAGTGCTGCAGGCTAGTTTTTAAAAATTTTTTAACAATGGGTTCATCATATGAAGAGCATGTAGATACACGATACACTTGTATTTTATCAGTTATTATAAAATACTCGTGATGAGAATTGATTTTGGGCAATAACTCTATTACAGGGATGAAACCATAGCACATTAACTTGTTCATGTGCAGATAGAATAATCCATTTTATTCAATGAAAACTTACATTCAGTTGCATTTTTATGTGTTAGTGTCAGAAGCAGCTTTTTCAAATATGTCTGTCCCTTTATTTGTGCTATTAATCAAAGCACTGTTTTAAATACCTGGGCAAAGAACTGGAAACTGCAACCAGTATGTACATGTCTGGCACAAACAATTATAGATATAAAAATATTAAATCTTTTTGTATCATTGCCTTTTCATGTATGAGTGTTGCTGCATTGCTGTGAAATATTCTCCTTTTCACAAATCTTTCGTTTTCTACACATTTGTAGTAAAACCTCTTTTGAAAAGTTTTTGTGCTGTTTCCAGATTAACTTCTGATTTCTCCACAAAGACTTAATAGATGTTTCAAATTCACAGATATTTAAACATCCACCATGGCTCATATGAGAGAAATATACATCATAACACTGGCCTCTTAAATGAAACCTCAAGGTCTTCACCTTGAGGCTTGAATATTACTGTTGTTTTTGGTAAATTGTGGTGTTGGACCTATCCCAAATTTATAACAAACTCGATCATGTCTGTGGATGCCTTTATATCAGCGAATAAGTTATTAATTATAGACAATATCTAGTCTTGTGAGGCACCATTGAAATGCAGTGCTTTGTTTACACTCTGAGCTTTACATTTTTAGTAAGACATAGCAGACCTAGGAAATTATATAATAATTACAGCAGATTTCAAGTATGTGCAAGAAGAAATTCCAAACAAAACACACAGGGAAACCTAGTTTTTGTGAGTTGCTGCAAAGGAAAGATGGGACCAAAGAAAGTTTCAGTTCTGCCTGGCAATGGGGAAGATGTTCTTTCCCATCACAAGGAGAAATCATTACATCATTACTGACAGCATATTTGCACTGTGCCAGACTAAGCACTTACTAACTAAAAGAAACGCAGTGAAGGGAGTATTTGTACAAAAGCCACACAAGAGAACTGTGGGGTAAAAATGCCTTCTAAGTGAAGCAATAAGGCATCACAGGTAGAAAATGCTATTCTGGTTTAGAACTTGATTGATGACAAATGTGCTGAAATGAGAATTCAGTGGTAACACCCCTGTTCCTACCACTGCTTTGGTGGGAAAAGCTCACATGTTCTGGGTTAGAAAGGTCAGCTTGTCACAAATCAGCATGGTGTTTCAAATGTTTGCTTGAGATATGGGTTGTATATTCATACTTTTTAGGTCAGTTCTTCAAATTTAAGAAGAAGGAAGATTTAAGCTAGGGTCTTCTACTCTTCAGAGGACTGCCATAACTATGGGACTATTCATTTACTCTGAAGATCTGACATTTTTTCTGTGCAGTCAGATACTATCACTGGCAATCCTTGAATCTTAACCCGTCACCATTTTCTGTCAATAAATAGTGATATTCCATAAGCTGTTAGTGTGAGTCCTTCCCATGTGCTGGCTGTTGCTGGCAATGGGTAACATGAATAAAGAGGAAGACCCACAAGGGGTCATAAACTGGGAAGACCTGCTGAGGGGTCTCTCTCAGGCTGTCCCTGTCAGTGACATCTCTGTTTGACAAATGAACAAGGAGATATAAACGGTCTTTATGCTTTATTCAGAGAAACAGAAAGATTGTTTACTACAAATTAATATTTTTTGTATATTAAAATAAAAATGGCATAAATTGTGAAGTTGGAGAGACTTTTTTTCCATCTTCTTCAGTCTTTATGGAACAGCCACATATGAAACAGCAGTTCTGTTTCATTTTTCATCTGGTCTTCTCTACACTGTTCATATTGTTTGCTGAGTGTTGCTCAAGCATCTAAAGCTTGTTTTATCTGGTGGAGGAATTTGAACTCTTTTAGTCTTTGGAGTTGTATGTCAGATGAGAATGATCAATATCTTCACCTGGCACAAAGAGATGAAGCACTGTTACATATCTTCTAATAGTTACAGGTGCCTGTATGGATAAGTGGTGTGGGTCAAGAGTAAAAGGGAAAAAATGTCCCATACTTACAACTGTACTTCTTTTATGCTCAAAAACTGACTTTCCCCTGCTCTGGTGCAGGCATCATAAAACCAGTGAAAAATCTCAAAAAATGATGGAGAGGGGCTGGGAGCTGTTTCACTGGAGGTAACAGAACCTTGCTGTGTCCCACTGTTCTGGTCATGTGCACTCTTCCTGCCAAAGACAGAAATACAACTGTTGGAAATCAGCATTTCTGTGCTGAGTAAAATTAATGTTCACAATGTCTCACATCAGTGTGTGGAACACAAAATTCATCGACACCCATTCACATGTGTGTGTTTATGTATATGTGTGCATATATATGTATTTACAATCACAAACCTGCCCTGTACAGGCAGAAAGCAGTCTGTTCACTCAAAGAACTCTCAGTCTCAGAATGGGATTGCTGTCTGAAGCGTGAGCACTTTGAAATCCTGGTACAAAGCATGTATGACTTCCTTTTTCTATCAGAAAAATCATGGTGTATGCAATATGGTGCTTTAAAAACTTTCCATCCCATTCTGAGTACCAATCCCTGTGTAATCTTTGCTGCCTAACATTTAGACAAAAGCTTTTAGTTATGAGTAATGGCATTTTGTTAGTTAAATGAATTCTCCAAATATGTAGGAGAAGAACTTACCTGCACTCATATCCTTTACTCAGTTCAGTGCACTGGGGCACATGTAGCCAAGGCTGACCTCTGAAGACATCTTGATTTCCTCTTCATCATGAATCCTTGCTGTGCTGCTTCTCACCTGGGCTGGGTTATCTCAGGAGCTGTTGAGGTAGCTGGTCAGAGTTTGTGAGTTATGTTGTTTTTCCCCTTCCTTATTTTCCATAGAAATGGATAGGCAGTGTCTGTGCAGGACAATCCATACTGGGGTGGCTTATCTGCTGTGCTCTGTGGAAGACAGTACTTTGTGGGGTCTTGGAGACTGCTGATTGCCTGAACTGAATTTGTGTCCTCACTGCAATAAAGCATCTCCTACACAGTGGGACAGAAGGCAAAGAACTAAATGGGCTCATGAGTTCACTGAGACTGAGGATATGATGGCTTTGTTAATGAGGCATAGCTGTAGTGGTGGGACACCAAACACACAGCTCTAGAATTAATAAGATATCAGAGTTTCTGAAATGCACTTCCAGATGTGTAGGTGACACTGTAGCCATCTATCAAGATGAAGTCTTACTTCTTAGAGTTTTATGTGTTGGTCTCATTTTTCAGACTGAACAGAGGGCACAAATACAGTTTTGTTCAAATGTTTTCACCTCAGGCCACAGCAGTAAAGAAGTTTATAGGACAGCCTGAGAAAGATCTCATTAATACTTGGATGTAATATATTGTAAGGAAAGCAGAGGAAGAAAGAAAATTTTTGGCTTGTTAGGATATGTATTTTCCTCTGCATCAGACTGGGCCAAAGGATTTGTTTCTGAAAAACTGAGGAAAAGTGAAATAGGTTTATAGATGTTTGCAAATGCTCAGTGACGTATTGCAAAATTAAACTCATCCTCATTAAAAATATGTCCATAGTATTACTTTCTGTAAGGTTTCTGGCTTGTTTTTTAAAGAGGGGGAAATTGTGGTGTGCCTGAATTCAGCTGAGGGAAAAATCCTGACACCTATGAAAGCTGCTATATGGTAGCAGCAGCATCCTTGTGTTCCTCAAAGGTCAGTGCTACTGGCTTCATTCAGGGCTCACTGAAGCAACTTGTCTATGCTTTTTATTTTTGGTGAAGTTTCTGTATGTAAAGAGGAACTTTACTATAAACATTTCTTCTATATCATCTTCTAAAGCAAAAAAAAGATACAGCTGAAGTGATAAATATTTAACTTCCTTGTACCCCTTGTACTTCTTCTGCAAGAAATACAAAGAAGAAAGAAATACATGTCCTAAATATTCATTTGCATTTTCTGTATTTTCTTACTCTGTTTCCAGTTGAAGATGGAACAGACCATATTTTGCTGTGATCTCCTTAAAATACAATTTTTCTCTAGGCAATCTTAAATACTTTTGCATTGCTTTTGCACATGTTCTCTATCATCATATAAATGAACATTTTTACAGTAAAAGTAATGTTTGACCAGATAGCTTGAACATTTTACCTGGACTCTATTTGTTTCCAGTCTGCTCTTCTCTCCTGTAGCATGTCCTGCTCTGCCTGCTGTCTTTTTTTGACGTTGAGGTCCTTTCCCAAAGAATATGTAGTTTACAAAGGCATATTCCAGCAAGGCCAGGAACACAAAAACAAAGCATCCCATCAGGTAAAAATCTATTGCCTTGACATAGGGAATCTTTGGCAAGGTCTCCCTGAGGTGGGTGCTGATGGTGGTCATGGTCAGCACAGTCGTGATTCCTGCAAAGGGAAGAAATAGACATTGACTAATAAAACAAGGAAGGAGATTTGAGCACAGAAGACACAATGGCAGCATTGCACTTCTCATGCAGATGGGTTAATTTTGTGATCAGGTTCTAAGCAGCCAAAGGAATGTGTTTTGCAGAACTGGAAAGGAACATATCCTTGCAAGTCTGCTGATAGCACCTTCCTTGGCTTTTCATGCAGCAGAGGATGAATGAAATAACCTTTAACAGCCCAGGCTATGTTGGAACTTGCCTTTATTTTTGCAGTAACTGTGCTAGGGAATGTGGTGTTAGCTGACCTGGATAGCAAAAGTTGATTGCTGTTCTATGTGAGAAAATGCTTTTTCTTTCACTTACAGAAGTAGCTCTGCTTGACCCTATAGGTGACTTGCATTGCTGTGGGGATCTGCAGTAAGTATCTAGCATTTGATTTAAATTGGAGGATTGAAAGGAGAAAGGGAAGCCTTTTGATAAAGTGATGGTCTTTGATGAAGAGAAGGTTATATATATATGCTTGAACCAAAGCAACTTTTCCTGTTAACTAGGTGCTTGCAAGTAAAGCATTTCCATCTCATTGTGTTATCCACCACTGAATGATTTTTTTCCCATATGTGTTTTTTCTTTTAGCTGGCTGAAATTAGTTTTTAATCTGCTTTAATCACAGGTCATTAGTGCATGCAGATAATAGCTCTAGGCACAGGTGTAACAAGTTTAATTTTCAGGGAGATGGGACAAAATGGCTTTTTGGCAATAGAGCTGAAAAACATATATGCCTTAAAGTACAGACAGTGCAGAAGATCTTCATTCTTATAGAAAGTTGTAGGAAGGAAGGTGGTATGGGAAAGAACTAACTATAGGTAAACCAGATTTATTTGGTGTAAACTGGTCTATCTCCACTGATGTCAGTGGGATCTTGTGTATTCCTTCCAGTCACAGATCTGCCCTGAGAGAACACTTAACATCAAGAGGGATTGTTCATGCAGCACAGTGTGGATACCCTAAGACACCTGAATTGGACTTTTACACTCCAGTTTGGAAGCAAAATGTTTTCAAAAAATGCTTGCAAACCATTATCACAACAGGAAGTCAGTCAGAATCCCAACCTAAGAGTGGAGCAAGAGCTTCAGGTGGAGCAAGGTCACACCTGCCTGCCTTCCTGACAAGCCTGTGCTGCTTGTGTAAGATCACAGTTAATGATGCTACAACCAGCAGAATGGATTTGGTGCCCACTGTTGTCAAAGGGAGCAAGTGCCCACATCATTCAGTAATTTTGAGAAGTTACCTAGAGCAACTCTGGCTGCAGAGGCATCATAATTGATCCAAAAAGACACCCATGACAGAATTGTGATCAGCGTGGAAGGCATGTAGGTTTGCAAAATGAAGTATCCAATATTTCTTTTAAGCCGGAAGCTAAGTGATAGTCGAGGATATGCTCCTGGAAGAAAGAAGTCATACAATGACTAATGCCTCACAAAAGGTAGGCACTGATATTTCTGGGTTGGAGTAAGAGGGGACAACTTTTTTTAACTTGTCAGTGCTTACCTGTTGTAAATTCCACTCTCTTTGATACCATCTTGTAATCCACAATAGAAAATTGTGGGAGCTCGATGTTATTAACTCCTGTCACTGCTGACTCTCCTCCATTCCAGTAAAATTCAATATCATCAGTAGTGTATCCATCTGAAACAGAGGCACAACTTGATTATTGACTTTTCTTTTTGGTTTATTACTTTGCTTAAATAGTTGCAGTTCAAGTGGAAGGAGCTGCTGTTAAACAGGAATTCAGCCTTCAGTTGTGTGACATTCCTGTTACACAGAAGCCTTCTCTATGCCCTGAGGAAGATTCTAGATGTAGAAGAGGAGAAGACAAAAAACAAGGACGGAATTCGTGATTAAAGTTTGTTTTTTATCTAGCTCTAATACTACTACTTTTCAGTCAGGCTTGAGCTGCTCAGTGTGCCAACAGACAGACACATCATCAGCAAAACTTTTAAACTCTCTTTGGAGGAGCTCTGACAGTAAAACCAGGTTCAGTCCCCAGATTTTCATTTGATTTCCTATGCAGGATGTGACAACATACAGAGTGGGGAGCCAGTGGAGACAAAGATGATTCTAGAAGAATTAAGGTGCCTGTAGTATCACCTGACAATGTCTGTCAGGGCTGTAGGTAACCCTTTGATATTCATGAAGCATTTTATATTTTAATTAGACCATGCCATCTTTGATCTTCTGTTATCACAGAACTATTTCTTTTTTACTCCAAAACTAGCACCTTTCTTCTGTTTCCTTTTAACAGTGATGTTGATTATTTATAATGTAATTAAAAATTAATTTGCTATTATATCACTAGAAATGTTAACATTATTGTTACCATTTTCAGAAATATTTTGATTGAACTCAAAAGTGACTGAGTTTCAAAAAAATCTTGCAATTGACAACATTTTGAACTAATATTTAAACTGGTTCCACTTTATTGCATTTTTCTACTTTCCCCAGTCAGAGAACATCTCATCTATTTTTAAATTTTTCCTTCAGGTGTTAGATTTAATCAGATTTAAATCATATAACACAGATCAAATAAAAACATGTGTTTGAACTCAAACCTTTAGAAAACTTGACAGTACTTTTGCCGGTTGAACCAACTGTAGTCATGAAGCCTCCACAGAGTTAGGAACCTATCCTTTCATATGCACAAGAAATGCAATATCAAGCTAAGGAAATTAGTCTTGAGATGTCTTTTCCTGTGATGGTGCCTGGTAAAAGCCTCATCCCTGGAAGGCTGACCATATGCAGAACAGATCCATGGTTTCCCTGGTGACAGTCAGAGAAGCTCTAAGGATGAGATTGCTTGGAAAGTCTGCAGCTATTGAACAGCTATTTTTGATGCAAACACACCATGATGGGCTGAACAAGGTTAAATGTTCACAAATTTTATTTCTGAACTGCACAGTGCCATGGTGTTCTAACTATCAGAATTGCTCTGAAAACCACAGTAATTTATGTAATATGGATTGCTGCTGCAAGCTCAAAACTGGGTTTCCCATTACTTATGCTATTTTATTTTTGTTTCAAATGACCCATCCCAGGGCTGTGACACAAAACTCTGCATGGCTGGTTTTCATTCCTTTTTGCTGCAAAAGGTCAGGTAGCTGCTTGGTACTGAGACTTCAGTAGCTGCTTTAAAGGCTGTGCACACAAACTCTGGGACTGACATGAGTTACATGTAGGGTGTGATACAGAATGGCTGAAAGTGAATGAAGACTGCTAAGACTGTTTAAAAGACCAAGACTGAGATTGGCAGGAAAGTGTTAACTTCATTTTCTTGCAAATCTGTTTTATGGAAACCTTCTCTTGAAGGATTTCTCTTCTCAGAAAAGGTGGTGCAAAACAGATGGCATTGGAACTGTCATCTCACACTGAAAGGATTATGTGTAGATTTTACATGAGGTAATACCCATCCTTTGTCTTTAGGGGACAGAATAAAAACCAAAAGGGCCATCACTACCTAGATGTTGAGCAGCTACTTGCTGCAGTCACAGGTGAAGGTTTAGATGTGAGAATCCTGAACTCTGCCTCGGGCTTTGGAAGAAAACCATGGAAATGATTCTTCTGTTCTGTGCTCTCATCACCTGTTGCCCTTTTCACACCCTGCCTTCCAATTTAGCTCAGATTGCGCCTTTTCCTTGGGCAGTGCAGACTGTGACCCAGGGCAGTGACAGGAACAGCCTCCAGTCCTCAGGAGCTCCTGACTTCACTTGCAGCTTCTTAAGGCAGCCACAGCCACCCTCTCTGCAGTTTCTCTGATGTTTTGAGAAAAGAAGGAATAGTTTGGCACCTTATTGTGCCAAAATTCCCTTCCCTGAAGGTGAATTATTACTGATTTAGTTGTTAAAACTCACAAATGTGCCAAATAAACACCTGGGATATCAGAAGGCAGATTTCAAAAACAAAACAGGCACAACCTCCTGCAAGAAGATTGCACCACGTTATTGATACACTGTGTGGTCAAGTCGAATTTTTGCAAAAGGAAATAATGTGAGTTTTGTAATGTAGACAATGTTTTCCCCTTTGCTCTTTATGGCTTTGGCTACTAAGTGAAAAGTAGAACTAGTAGGTTATAAAGTCAACTAACCAAAAGGAAGAACCTTGCATGTAAGGTATCAGCTGGTCACAAATTGTCACTGTTGATAGCCATGTTTTTAATCTCTGCAAACTTCCAAATACAACAAAAAGTGGGTCGAATGTGAGCTACTACTTGTTCCTGAATATATCGATTTTTTTTTCTTGAATTAAAGCTTCCCTAAAGTTGTTGGAAATTATGAGAAAGGGATAGTGATGTTTTTCACCCAGGAGCATTCACATTTTTAGAAAAGTAGTTGACCAAAACCTCTTCCTGTGGTTTTAGGTACAGTGAACTTCAGTACATTCATTATTTCCCGGGCAGTCATTGTAATATCTCTGCTAGACACTAACAAGGTGTAAATTCTCCCTGGGCAGTGCATTCCCTGACAGTATCGTTGCTGTGTGATCCCCTTTCCTTATGTGTTTTGCACATTGTTCTACGTGTGTGTGAGGCATTGCTTTTCATGCCTGACAGTGGCTCAGAGGGGCAGGAATCTCACAGGTGCTCGTGTTTCATAGGTGTCCACGTGGCTTTTTTCTAGAAAACTTAGGAAGGTGACAGTTGGCTGCAGGTTAAAGACAGGAATTGATCTCAGCTCTGAACAGTGAGCAGGAGACAGATTGCTCCTTCTCCTTTTTCAAGCGGACAGCGGCTTTAAGCGAGGAGCCGTAGTGATGTACATTAGGAAACCTTCAGGTGTGGAGCAGCACTGACTGCTGGCTAGCAGGCAATGGAAACCCCTTATTTCGAGCAGTAAACGCCGTAGTGTTTACAAAGGAAGAAAAGCTATTTCAGTGATAGGAAAAGCGAGTCCTGCCCTTGCAGTGGACAGTGTTAATGCTGGTTTGTTCACCGAACTTATCAGTACTGCCCAGGTGCTCCCTCGGCAGCTCTTTTGCCATGTAATCCTTGTACATAACACCAATTTAAATGCATAGCTCTGCTTTTGTGACAGAGAGAGCAGTACTCGCAGCTGGACCGTGATGTCCGAACATGAATTTCGTACAAGTCAGAGGCGCCGCGGGTCCGCAGTGTTTCCGTGATGCTGACAAGAGCTGCCACTGGCCGAAGGGGAGAGAACTCCGGGAGAGCGCCGGGAGAGCGCCGGGAGAACACCGGGGGAGCGCCGGGAGAGCGCCGCGGGTCCCGGGCGGGCGCGGGGAGCGCCGGGCGGCTCCGGCAGCGCGCCCCGGGACCGCGCGGGGGCGCCCGCGCTCCGCCTGGGGACCGCGCGGAGATTGCGCGGGGAGGCGAACCCCGAACCGATTATTGATGGAGCTGGTTTGCTCCCAGCTTCTGCAGCGAGCGTGGCCTCATTGCTGTGCTGGCGTCCCTAGCAGTCTAGCTCGCTTAATCAAGCAGTTTTCCCAGGAATTCTCGGTGTGGTTTTGTTGACCTAAATAATAAGTGACCGCTAAAAATTTATTGATTTATTTGTTGTATAATTAATATTGGTCCCTGCAAAATATTTGTTCTACCTAAACCTTTTTTTTCTTGCTTGNATCTTCAAAACCACTAAAAAGCACATTTAATTGCCCAGCTCGAGATATGAAACTTCTGTTTCCTAGAAAATCTTGTCTTGAAATTAAAATACCTTAAATTAAAATTAATTAAATTAATTAAAACTAATCTTAAAATACAGCACTTAATCGCCAATTTTTCTTTTTAAACTCAGCATCTGAGAGTTTAAGTGAGAGTGCTTGGTCAGAAGTACCACAGATTTAAAAAGTAACTATATACAGACATGGCAAGAAATAGGTTATGTATAAATCTCCCTGTTCACAGAAAAAAATGCTTTAGAAATGTTGCTGACATTGTGATTTAGTCAAGTTTAACAGTGTATAGGATGTCACCAGGCTGTTCTGCTTTACACTGCCACACTTCTCAAATATCTCTGGGATAAGTGAGGATGTGTGTTACATTCACGAATACAGATCATGGTTCCACTATCATTAGCAATTCAATGGAGATGTCCAAACAGAATCCCTTTTCCCTTCTGATTCTCTGGGGCAGGGGAGCAGGTAGCTCTGAAACACCCAGCAGCAACACTCTTCCTTCAGATCTAAACAGGGCTTTCAAAAGGCTACAGCAATTCTGTGTGCACAAATTTGTAGGCCCTGGGTGAGGACAGGGTCCTTAGGCTGAGGTTGAGACTGTACCCCAAACCTCTTTCATTCCTCCTGGATTGTGTCTTTCATTAACAACTTAAGTCTTTGTTGCTAAATGTCTTACATTTTTTTTTGTTATTATTCCTATGATTGTATTCAAACAGGAAGATAACTCATTCCTTCCACACACCACCAAGGCAGTCTGTACAGTGTTAAGTATATTGTGCTATTTAATCTTAAATAATCTTAAATCTGACTTGTGACTGGGGCACCACACATCTGAAGATGTGTTTTGGAAATCAGTGTAACTAGTTAACATTAAGGTGATAGAAAAGATTTCCCGCCACTTGTGTTTGAGTGCGTATTTGCATGTATAAGGTACTTTTTTCTTCCACTGAGAAATATTTTTTGTTTTTCCTGGGGATATGAGTTAGCCTTACCAACAGTGGCTCAAATGAAACTTGGTTACTTTTACTTGCTGGAGTACTAAACATTGTCAGTTTTTTAAGGTTTCTCAAATAAAAATAAATTTTATGTATGCGGCAATCTGTTCCACCCAGTTGGAGACATAACTTCCTATCCATTAGAAGAGGAAAATAAACATTATTACAGCATAAAGTCACTCTTCCAAGATCCTAATCTAGTTCAAAGAGTGAATCATAACCTTGCCTTAATTTGCAAGTACCTTTAATGTTGGTTCAGTTTTACTTGTTATCATTTTTTGCCAGTGAGACTTGACACAAACCTGAAAGTCCTGTGGGAGAGACATTATTTGGTTTTGCTTAATATCTGTTTAATGGCTAAGACAGCAGGACTTGTCTGTATCACTGTGCCTCAACAGAGGGAAATGAAGGATTCTGGGTAAGAACTCAAACTTGTATTGAAAATGCCTTCCAGTTAATTTGGCTCCTTCTACTGGACTATGCCAGTGATGGCAAAGGAACTTAAAGGCTAAAGTAAATATAATGTAATGAACAATCAGAAAAACATCGATACGTTTTAGCTAGCATGGCTTTCATGTGCAAGGGCACCTCCTGTAAGGCATACTGGTATTTTTGTTTCCTGTTCACAGGTAAGAATTTAATTCTCATTAGCTATGAAAAAAAAAAACCAAAAAAACCCCAACAAACTAAAGAATTATTAGGAAAGGGAAGCANCGCCGGGAGAGAGCCGGGAGAACACCGGGAGAGAGCCGGGAGAACACCGGGAGAGAGCCGGGAGAACACCGGGAGAGGGCTGGGAAAGCGCCGGGAGAGAGCCGGGAGAACACCGGGAAAGCGCCGCGGGTCCCGGGCGGGCGCGGGGAGCGCCGGGCGGCTCCGGCAGCGCGCCCCGGGACCGCGCGGGGGCGCCCGCGCTCCGCCTGGGGACCGCGCGGAGATTGCGCGGGGAGGCGAACCCCGAACCGATTATTGATGGAGCTGGTTTGCTCCCAGCTTCTGCAGCGAGCGTGGCCTCATTGCTGTGCTGGCGTCCCTAGCAGTCTAGCTCGCTTAATCAAGCAGTTTTCCCAGGAATTCTCGTTGTGGTTTTGTTGACCTAAATAATAAGTGACCGCTAAAAATTTATTGATTTATTTGTTGTATAATTAATATTGGTCCCTGCAAAATATTTGTTCTACCTAAACCTTTTTTTTCTTGCTTGCTAGATTATTTTCCATCTTCAAAACCACTAAAAAGCACATTTAATTGCCCAGCTCGAGATATGAAACTTCTGTTTCCTAGAAAATCTTGTCTTGAAATTAAAATACCTTAAATTAAAATTAATTAAATTAATTAAAACTAATCTTAAAATACAGCACTTAATCGCCAATTTTTCTTTTTAAACTCAGCATCTGAGAGTTTAAGTGAGAGTGCTTGGTCAGAAGTACCACAGATTTAAAAAGTAACTATATACAGACATGGCAAGAAATAGGTTATGTATAAATCTCCCTGTTCACAGAAAAAAATGCTTTAGAAATGTTGCTGACATTGTGATTTAGTCAAGTTTAACAGTGTATAGGATGTCACCAGGCTGTTCTGTTTTACACTGCAGCACTTCTCAAATATCTCTGGGATAAGTGAGGATGTGTGTTACATTCACGAATACAGATCATGGTTCCACTATCATTAGCAATTCAATGGAGATGTCCAAACAGAATCCCTTTTCCCTTCTGATTCTCTGGGGCAGGGGAACAGGTAGCCCTGAAACACCCAGCAGCAACACTCTTCCTTCAGATCTAAACAGGGCTTTCAAAAGGCTACAGCAATTCTGTGTGCACAAATTTGTAGGCCCTGGGTGAGGACAGGGTCCTTAGGCTGAGGTTGAGACTGTACCCCAAACCTCTTTCATTCCTCCTGGATTGTGTCTTTCATTAACAACTTAAGTCTTTGTTGCTAAATGTCTTACATTTTTTTTTGTTATTATTCCTATGATTGTATTCAAACAGGAAGATAACTCATTCCTTCCACACACCACCAAGGCAGTCTGTACAGTGTTAAGTATATTGTGCTATTTAATCTTAAATAATCTTAAATCTGACTTGTGACTGGGGCACCACACATCTGAAGATGTGTTTTGGAAATCAGTGTAACTAGTTAACATTAAGGTGATAGAAAAGATTTCCCGCCACTTGTGTTTGAGTGCGTATTTGCATGTATAAGGTACTTTTTTCTTCCACTGAGAAATATTTTTTGTTTTTCCTGGGGATATGAGTTAGCCTTACCAACAGTGGCTCAAATGAAACTTGGTTACTTTTACTTGCTGGAGTACTAAACATTGTCAGTTATTTAAGGTTTCTCAAATAAAAATAAATTTTATGTATGCAGCAATCTGTTCCACCCAGTTGGAGACATAACTTCCTATCCATTAGAAGAGGAAAATAAACATTATTACAGCATAAAGTCACTCTTCCAAGATCCTAATCTAGTTCAAAGAGTGAATTATAACCTTGCCTTAATTTGCAAGTACCTTTAATGTTGGTTCAGTTTTACTTGTTATCATTTTTTGCCAGTGAGACTTGACACAAACCTGAAAGTCCTGTGGGAGAGACATTATTTGGTTTTGCTTAATATCTGTTTAATGGCTAAGACAGCAGGACTTGTCTGTATCTGTGCCTCAACAGACGGAAATGAAGGATTCTGGGTAAGAACTCAAACTTGTATTGAAAATGCCTTCCAGTTAATTTGGCTCCTTCTACTGGACTATGCCAGTGATGGCAAAGGAACTTAAAGGCTAAAGTAAATATAATGTAATGAACAATCAGAAAAACGTCGATATGTTTTAGCTAGCATGGCTTTCATGTGCAAGGGCACCTCCTGTAAGGCATACTGGTATTTTTGTTTCCTGTTCACAGGTAAGAATTTAATTCTCATTAGCTATGAAAAAAAAAAAAAACAAAAAAAACAACAAACGAAAGAATTATTAGGAAAGGGAAGCAAATGCAAAATTCTTTGTTTGCATTTCCATATACATTCCAATTCACATTGTGCTATTTCATGGAGTTTCCTTTCTTTTTCCAAAATAGCAATCCTAAATTTACTAGAATGAAGGACACACTTGATGCCAGTGAAGAAAGGACCTGTCTGAGTCAAGATTCTTTAGCCTGGAGGCAAGGTGGCTGATAAAAAGTCTGTAAGATCCTAAGTTGACATGCTGAGCTTGAAGAGCACACGATTATTTACAGGCCATCAGACTTTCAGACCAAGAAAACAACAAATCATATCTACTGGCTAGTTTGAAAGAAATAAAGGGAAATTCAGCATACAGATAAACTGCAGAAATCACTCATTGACATGAATGTCCTTAGTTTCTGCTTGTTCAAAAGCTGTCATAGAATCACAGAATAAAAATCTATCCAGGATTTAAAGTATGATACTATTTCTGACTGGATAGCAAAGGGCAGGACACTCACTGGAGGTGCATACTGAGGAACTATCAGCACAAGTGTCCTAGGCTCTGTTCTGTCTTCATTGATTTGTTCTGCTGGCCACTCTCAGAGACAAGATAATGGTTAAGACAGACACTTGATCTAAGACAGTACAACAGTTAGGATCTGATGTTCCAGTGCAGCCTGATTTACCCATCTCATTTCTTTCACCTTTACAATACTTTCCTTTCATCACTGCAGTGATGACTTTTAGCCTGATGTTAAGGGTCTCTGACTCTACACATCTCTGTGTAATTCCTGTAAATCAAACTGTGATTGAAAAGTCTTGTTCATGCCCACACATTCTGTGTAGTAATAAGCAGCCTGCCCATAGTAGCTTACAGGTTAAGATGTCATTGAAAACTCTGAAGTTCCTTATATGCAAATGGTTAGTGAGCAGTGCCAGTGAACAAATTTGGACTTGAATAATTTTGATGACCTATTGTCTAAAAAATTTCCACCAGTAATATATTGATTTAAAACGTTTTTTCAGAAAGCAGGCAAGCAGTATGTGTTCATGACTGGTGTCCTCTTGTGCAGCCCAGATGCTTGTGTAATTGTACATGTAATATGTACAAGGACAGGTCAGCTCTGACACACACATCATGCATCAGTTTCTACAGAATTTTATCAAGTTTCTCATCTTATAAGTTAGTATGAGTGGCTCTGAAGCACGAAATTTTAAGATGGCACTTTAGTTACTTTGGTAGTTATATATGCTGAGGAACATTTTGTTTAATTGCTTCCACATTTCTCACTCATTTGCCTGTATTCTCTTCTCTTGTGGGGTTGAAACCACCAAAGTTCTGAAGTCACACTGTCATGCTCTTGTCTAAAGACTTGTCAACAGTGATTAGTGCAGGAGCTGTGCATGAGAAGGTTAACCCAAAGAGTCTCCTTGCCTTGCATGCCATTTCACTTGCTGGTGGTACCAGACTGTGCTTGAGAACTTGGAGCTGGAAAGAAAGGATTTGTTTCTTTCTAGTTGCAAGTGTCAGAAATCCCAGCCATCTTCTCTTCCTGTCATCCTGAGATGCCTCTTTCCTGAATCTGTTTTTATCTTTCTGCTTCTCCCTTTCTCATTCTTCTCTTGAGTGGGGACACTACTGGTTACCAGCTGCATCTCAACTGGCAAAGATCCTGACCTCTTCTGGAGAGGTCTGATTGCTTTTATTTGCCCTCCTTCTTTTTTTCTTCTAACCTTTATTCTCCTCTGGTTTGATGAGGAGGAAGTAAATATCAATTTCCAGGAGCAGCAAAATGCAGACCACACACTGTTTCTACTCTAGTCCCAGCAGCACAGTCTGGGAGTGCTAGACTCAGGATGAAAGACCTTGGCGTGTTGAGAGAGATCTGCCCTCTCCTGAAAGCCTCATGCAATCCTTCACCTTGTTTGCTAACTCAAAGGACTTCCACACCTTCACACAAACCTGACAAAGGTAACTTGTGTGCTGTGCTGTCAGGAGCACATTTTATTTAGAATTTGTAAGTCCAATGCAAATCTTTTATCAACCCCACCAGTTTCTTCCTTCCTCTTTTTTTTCTTATTTGAGCTGCAGTACAATAGATGACTCTCACAGTCTGAGCCACAATCCTGGAAGTTTTTTCTGACTTGAGTTGCTTCACAAAGTTAAAAAGGGAACAACACTATTTATAAGCACATTATGTAAACATTAGCAACAGAGGTTCAGCTGCTTAGCAGTCAATTAATTTAGTTCAGTCAATATTGCATGGTACACAGTTTTGTCTGCTCATATTGTAAACACATCTTGCCCTTGAGCACTTCATTTGACTAATTAAGATCTACTTCTAAGTGCTCTCATTTTGTTGCTAGGCAGACTTGCCCAACTTTAGATACAGCTGTTGTACTTGGTGAAAAAAGCATTTGAAATCCAGGTCCACCTGGTTGGTGCCCTAGTGGGTCAGGTCAAAACCTGCTCTTCTTTAAGGCAGTAGGGTCTCTGCTTTCCACAGGACTCAGACTAGGGATGAATCAGGACATCATATGTTTCTTACCTATGCCAGCATGTCTTATACATGTACACACATTTCTGTGCAATATTGTGTTCCCACCTGAAACAGTGAAAACCCTTTTAAAATTTTAATTATTTAATGCAGGTGCATAAAGTTTTTCAGAGAGGTAAATGTAGAAATGTGGGAAATGGATTTGTAGAAAGAATTTGTCTCATCCTTCTCATGAGACTAAAAATGAAACAAAAGTTTTTAAAACACCTTTGCTCCATCTCTTACTCAAAAAAAAGTATTGTCNAGATGCATTGGGGGAAAGCATTCATTTTCACAAACTGAAGCAAATCCATGAGTACCAGAATCTTCCAGTTTGTTCTGGGTTTTTTTTCTTCTATACAGCAATTCATACCTTGGCAGAAGACACCTTGTCTTGAAATATTTAAACAATACTTATGACTGTGCCATTCTACTGTATGTCTGTAGACTGTATTGTCTCAAAGCACAGTATACCAGCTTTTCCAAGATTGTTATATTACCAGGTGCAAAGATTCTTTTTCCTTCAGCTCTGACTGCAGAAATAGACTCATCTAAGAGCACAGCTGCTTCTGGAGAAGTCAGCCCTTCCTCCAAATGAATCCTTAATGTTTTTTTAAAGCAATCTAAGCTTTTCCTTTTGCTGTTGCCCTNTTGTGTTCCCACCTGAAACAGTGAAAACCCTTTTAAAATTTTAATTATTTAATGCAGGTGCATAAAGTTTTTCAGAGAGGTAAATGTAGAAATGTGGGAAATGGATTTGTAGAAAGAATTTGTCTCATCCTTCTCATGAGACTAAAAATGAAACAAAAGTTTTTAAAACACCTTTGCTCCATCTCTTACTCAAAAAAAAGTATTGTCTGACATGGAACCAGGTACAAGTCCACTGTACTTGGGCGTTTTAAGATAATTTTAAGATAAGTCATCTCCCCACTGAGATTTGAGGCATTGTGTTTTTTTATTTGTATTACTCCAGTGTCAAGAAGCCATACATATAGATCAAGACAGAGAAGGGATAGGCACTGAGTAGATAATTTCTCAAGATTTATAATATCTATATTTATAATATAAATACAGATGCATTGGGGGAAAGCATTCATTTTCACAAACTGAAGCAAATCCATGAGTACCAGAATCTTCCAGTTTGTTCTGGGTTTTTTTTCTTCTATACAGCAATTCATACCTTGGCAGAAGACACCTTGTCTTGAAATATTTAAACAATACTTATGACTGTGCCATTCTACTGTATGTCTGTAGACTGTATTGTCTCAAAGCACAGTATACCAGCTTTTCCAAGATTGTTATATTACCAGGTGCAAAGATTCTTTTTCCTTCAGCTCTGACTGCAGAAATAGACTCATCTAAGAGCACAGCTGCTTCTGGAGAAGTCAGCCCTTCCTCCAAATGAATCCTTAATGTTTTTTTAAAGCAATCTAAGCTTTTCCTTTTGCTGTTGCCCTGGCCTGACGAGTCTCAGAGGCTGAGGACTGAGACTTGATGAGGTTGTGCTGGGAACTGACTCAGCTCCAGCTTTCCTGTCCTCTGTGGTCACCAGGGGACACTCTGGGTCACATATTGGGACTTCTGAGATTACTGAGATGACACTAAACAAGAAGAGCAGTTGGTGAAAATAACTCTGCATTCCTCTGTGTGTAATTAAAAAGTGCTTAAGACAGTCCAAGCTCTGCTAATTTCATATGCATCCATATAAAGACAAGCTATCCATCTTTTTGAAAATAAAATGTGAAAGTCATATAGACTAAACTATCTGCATCTGAGTAACTTGTAAATTTGTGTGCAGTGTAAAAATGCATTCTGAAAGTGACATAACTGATTTATAGTCCTCTGGGGAAAGAAATATTTCCAAAGTGTGGAAACAGAGCAGTCACTGTGGCTTAACACTAGTGTGCTGTGAAGAATGAATTATTTTAGCTCAGTGGCTGACTTAAAAGATGAGTGGTAAGGAATGACACAAACTGAGCCAAAAATACATTTTAACTTTTGATGTGAAAAAAAAAAAAGGAAGCATGCAGTCCTACTTGGCTAATTTCTCAGTTTCAATATCAACAAGCTATTTGTGAATCTGCCTCTCAAAGTATCTAAAAAACAACTTGCTCAGCTTCACAGCTCTGTGCTAGTCGTTCTGTTCCTGTGATGTTTAAATCGACTGCTGTGGATGCTCATGCTGTAACTTTAAAATCTCTCTTGTTTTGCTGCCAGCATGTTCTCTGCAGCTCAGAAGGATGGCATGTCAGAAGTTAATGTGGATCCACAGATTGTTGTGTGCATGCAGAGTCTCCACGGGCGATCCTTCTGAGAGTGCCTTTGCAATGACACCAGCTCAGTATGTATATTCTGCATAGGGTATATGGAGTAACCTAGGCTCTATTATCTAAATGCCTTAATAAATTATAAAGTGAGTTTCAAATTGCAAAATATGTTGCCCAGAGAGTAGTCATTTTGCTATCCCAGTGGGCAGTATATGGGATAACTTGGCAGCCTTTTGTGCTGATCTCCATTCCTGCTCTGCTCTTGCTGGGGTGTTTTGTATGGTACTGCCTCGCTTGTTTTATGAGTATGCTGTGATAAAATGTGCTTTTCTGTGTCCTGCTGTTGCCTATTCTTTTGTTAGGCTTTGTGGGAGCTTCACCATGGCATTTGATCCAGGGGCAGAGTCTTTGTGAAACAAACTGATTTGTGTATGTCAGAGCACAGGCAGCAATGGGAGTACAGCAGGCATGGATGGAGACCCACCTGCACAGTGATGAGTTGGGAAAACTGTCCATAGGATGACATGCTAAGAATATCCTATCACTTACAGCTGGCACATTAAGAGAAGATGGGCAGGCAGGAACCCTTCCGACTTTTTCATTCAGACAGTTTGCATTGCATTGCACTGTTTGAATGAGTTTTGGAACCTCTATCTTGCTCCTCTTAGTCCACCAAGTTTGGAAGAAATTTAAAGCTGAATATGTATTTTAGAACACTTAAAGGAATTGGCCAGAAGCAGAAGAAAGTTTTTATTCCCAGTGTTATGCTGTAACAACCAGAGACCAGTCAAAGTGGAGAAAATGAGTGGGTTTTTTTTACCCAGGGTTTACAGGACCCATGGGAAGCAACACATTCCAGAGAACAGGTTTATGGCTGACAGATCTCATGGGAGAGCTGGGGCAGTCTGGCAGGAGAGTGAGTGAGAGAAGCTCTTCATTTACAGATGTGAAAAACCTAAGCAACTGGTACTGGGGGGCTGTACTCTTTAGGAACATCAGAAATAGAAGCTCTTAAAAAAGGCATTGGGTTCATCCTCCTTCCAGAGTTTTTCTTTTTAATTGGGAAGGGGCCTTGCAACTGGCTTTTAGAATACTCTGAGCAGCAAGCTCCTTTGAGAAAGGAGAAATTATGCTTTCTGTGGAACCAATTTGATATGCTTGGTGAGAAGCAGGATGAGATCAGATGCCCTTTTAGTGGTTTTGGATACTTTAGGGACAATATATAAGTGGATCCAGCTCAAAGCTCTTGCTGCCTCAGGTATGAGAACAGCAATATTCATTAGTGAATTTTTATTGCTAGACATGAATAAATTACTGGATATCTGGTGCCTGCAGACAGGCAAAGGAAAAGCTGTATGGGAAAGCTTGGATTTAAGACAGGTTTTTAATCTCTAAAAAAAATCCCTATTTGTTTGAGGTGTAACTTCTTACATCCTTGGTAGTTCAAATGCAGTCATACCCTGGATCAATGCAATCTTGTCTCAAGCAGAGATCTGTGATAAATCTGTTCAAATCTCATTCCCTCAGCCAGCTCTGTGCCAATGAAGGTGATAATAAAACAGGTTTAATGAACTCAGTTGTTTTTTTCCTGGCAACAAACTATGTAGAGGTTCAAGTAGAGCATTTTATTGATTTACTTTAATATCACTCGAAGTTGGTTGTGCTTTCATAAAAGCATTACAGGCATTTAGTATTAGATCTATTTCTATATGAAAAAGGGACAGCCATAAAACAATGGAATTGAAACAGAATTGCCATTTCTTATACTGTAGCCAACTGAATAAATCTTCCTCTTTTCCCCAAGTATCTCTGTTCAGGTTTCTGTGGCTTGTTCAGTTCACCCATTCAAGTGGTTTCTAAGGGTGCTGCTGACAAAGCTAATACACAGTTCAGTGTTGCAGTGTTGATCCCTGAATCCTGCTGCAGCATTAACTGTTGTCATAGAGACACAGATTTTTGAGTCCAAAGGGACAGTTTTGATAGTCGGCTCAGACCTGTTGTAAAACACATAGTAGCTTACCAATAAGTAAATAACTTTGCCAAACTGGAGCACAGCTGGTCCCTTCCTCTCCTGTGATAGCGAAACACATTTCACTGAACTTTGTGAGATGCTGTAAGTAAAACCCCAAATGGGGTTTTAATTTATTATAAGAGTGATGCTGTCAGCACACATCTTTTTCAGATGAGTGAAAGCCAGGTGCAAGCTTACTCCACAAGATCCTGCTGCTACTGTGCTACTTCCAACTTCAGAGGGACAAAGAATATTAAAAAAATAGCAGTATTGTGTCTTACCCTCTAGGTAGTGCAGTAAGTACTTGTACTTGTAAAGAAGGATGCTAGAGTGGGGCAGCTGTATGCAGTCACAAGTCTCTGACAATCTCTGGGTGGTATTGTAGCGTTTTGACAACCAGCATCCCTGGTTGCTTGCCTCCTCCTTCTGCTTGCCCCTTTATCAGCTGCGTGTCTGCACCCATGCCAGTCCAGAGCCTGTGGTGGCGGCTGCCAGGAACAGTGGACTTGTGCCAAGGCACTGGGTTCTGAACTGCCATAGCAGTTGTAGCCCTTGCCAAAGGCTACCTGATACAGCAGAACTAACAGCTGGGGGATTTAACATCTTAAATTGCCAAGCTGACATCCATCAGAGCTCATGTGAGAGTGCCAAGCAGTCTGTGTAACCTCCAGCCAAATATTAAATCTCCTCTTTCCCAGTACATGCTAATCTGTGAGAAATGGATTGTTACAGATCCCAGCTCCACTGATGAAGCAGGTCCAGTTATAAAATCCCTTGAGTCTGTACACAGAAGTTTCCAGTGGCCAAGATGGTATTAGACACTAGAGCAGGTGTAAAATGTCTAATATGTTCTCCCCATCTTCCACTGCACAATTTGGAATAAGGTGAACTGTCCGGGTAACACTGTGAAAAATGTGTGTGAAAGAACATGTGCAGCCAAAATGCTCCCCTCCTAAATGTATACATTTCTCTTGTTGTCAGCCATGCACACGTAGCTTCTGCAGTCCTGTAAGATAGCTTTAGGAAAGCTGGAAATGCAGTTTTTTCATGAAAATAATCTGCTGGCTCAACATAGGCATGCATTACCCATGCCTTTGCTGTGCTGCTGGAGAGGTTTGATAATAGTGCAGCGTTTGGTTCCTTGTGCTCTTTTCCATTCCTGTGTCACACAGCTGTTTTGCTGCTATTTGCAATGCCTGAAATTACTCACTGTTAAGTATTATTAAGGAACAATTCTTATCACTTTAGGTTTTCAGGGACTGTATGGCTAATTATCATAGCATCCCTACGAGATGAAATGAGTCAGTGCCTTTCTGCTCACAAGTAGTGCAATGTTCATCTATTCTTTGACAAATTCATCTATGGGACTTCCTGGCTCCTCTGGAACATGCTTCTTCTGTAGCAGGAGTAAGTCACCCTTAAAAACACATGGGAACACAAAAGAGAGCCAGGTTGTGTGTGCTTCAGCATTCCTGCTCTGTGGCAGTGCTGCACAGCTGCACAGCTGCACAGCTGTTGTGGATGCATTGGGAAGCATTCAGGATTGGAGGGGAAAATGTGCCTCCAGCTGGCTTGTTTTAGAAATGGGGAAGCACCCTGGGACTCTCTGAGAAGCCACTTGCCTGCCAGCCTTTGGGAATGAAGGAAGTCCTGCAGCTCTCACAGTACAAAGTACTGCTCTGGAAGCTGGTGCCACATGGGCTAAGCCATAAAACTGTGCACAGTATAAAAATGAACAAGCCCACTTTCCAGTGCTTTGAAAATGGTTTGGCAGGGCACATCCTGCACAGTATCTGTCTAGTGGTGAGAAATGGTGCTCGCTATTGCAGACTTGCTTAGTGATTTAAAGACTTGCTTAGTGACCACAGCACCACCTTCCTTGGCCCTTTTATGTAAGGAATAGTTCTGTCCTGGGGTTTATTGAATTCCTGTCTGTCCCAAAATTGCGGTGCATAAGCCTTTCTATCAAAGAGATATTTTTTTAACCAAAAAACTATGAACAGTTTCATTTTCAACCTAGCTCTGTGAACATTCTATACTGGCACAATAAAACAGAACAGAAGCTCAATAGCTGAAGGGTGATGCAGGAGCTGGAAGGAGAGCTTGAGCGTGGGAGTCTTATAAACTGGTTGTGTCATGGAAGCAAATGGCACATACCTAACACACATGGCATGAGCAGAGAAGCCATGGTCATGGTTATCACCCCTTTATTCACCTTATTTCGTTCTGTCCCCTCATTACTCTCAGGGGGATTAGCTGGCACTACTGAGTGCAGAGTTCTCTGGACAAGTGGCTTACTTGTACTCAAATGCCTAAGAAAGAAGCAGGCAGCTTGGCCTTCAGAACTCTATTCTTCCAAATATGATGTCCTGGCTTAGGGCACCCCAGGCCATATGATCCATAATTTTCAAGTATTTTAGACATGCAGAATAGAAGAACTGTGGTGCATTAGAAGGTATGTTTTAGGTGGAAAATTATCAAAGACACCAGTGCTCCTGACACATCTACTACTTGTGGGCTTCCAGTAGCAGGCAAGCACATCTGTGCTTTTGGAAAATGATTCTGTTGCTAGTAGAACTGACCTAAATACTCATGAAAAGAAATTGACTATCCAATGTTGACCTGTTGCAAATTGTGATCACCTCAACAAGTCTTAACGTATCAACATACGCATCTCTGGAGAATGCATTATTTATACAAGTGTTCAAAAGGTCTGAAAAGCAATTTTCTTTTGGGCATGTGTGACTGGCCACATGAATGACATGGTATTCTCTCATCCCTGGTTGTGTTAGCATTTTAATTGCTTATTCCATCTGATGCTAATTTTGATTCTTGATGAGGTGTCAGTGGTAGTACTAAATCCATTCTCACTGAGAACATTTACCCCTACAAATCTTCATTTATGTGAAAACTTGTGAAAAGAGAGGTACAAACCAGTAAAGTGTCAGTCTAATTTCATTATTTGGGCTGATATATGCTAGCTGATAAATGCTTACCTACTTTCATCATCTTCTGTCATGACTGAGCCAGGGACTTCAAATCAACTACCTCCCAACAAATAAACTAGGTATGTGTTCAATATGAATGCAACTTCACTATTGTCACCCATTTTGGTTGCTGTGGTATTGTGTATATATCAGTTTCCTCTGCTAATCAGGTGTAAAACTGACTAAGGAGAAGTGTTACGCTCTCTATTTTGAAAATCAAGTCTTGACTCATTCTCCAAATGCATCCACTACATACCTTAATAAGTTTAAGCCAGAAGATGAGCCAAGCAGCTGCAAGGAAGAAAAGGGTTTTGTGCCAAAAATAAGCAAGGGACTGCAAAACCCAAGTATGGGAAGACAACCATGCATCTTAACAGGCAACTGTAAAGTGGTGGATTGTGACACTTGGACTGAGTTTTGAAAAAGCAGAAGGGGACTGGGGGGATCAGTAGCGAGATGGGCGACACTGGAAAGGGAAGCAACATGGCCAGCATAATAAAGATTATTTTAAAAAGCCTTACAGGCACTTCTCTAACAGCTACCATAATAAAATAAAGAGACAATAACAAAAATTTGTAAATGCATGCTGTGTTCCTAGGCTCATGGAAGACAGTGACAAAGCTCTCATTAACCTTGGAGCTGAAGGATCTAGTTATTTCCTTTTATAACCTCCAAATGATTTGGTAACAGCAATTGATCAATCCTGCCAGAACCACGTGGGACAGATGTCAATCTTGATGTTAGAGTTGAATGTGCTAAGGTGAAGTAATTAATCCAGGTTCAGCAGTGCTTGGGCACTGAAGATGGACAGTGCTTGACTGCTGTACTCTGAGCTAATCTTCAAAAAATACCCTCCTCCTTTCCTTGTCAAGAGATTTTGAAAGGCATCTTACAAGCTTGGATCAACCAGTATTGTGAATGAAACTCATTTTGGCTTGTGTATTACAGAAATACATTTAGTATGTTCAGTGTGCAAGCTCACTGAACACATAGTATTTGAACAACTTGCTCCTGTTTTGCCTAACCTGTGAATGTGGTTCAATTCTCAGCTGTCATCTGGCCAACCCTTTCCCTCCAGTAACTTACAACTTTCAATTTCTAGTGTGCAGTTTTGTTCATCCAGAGGATATCTGCGTAGATCCATCATGCAAGCAGCTGTTGTT
>WBNQ01037580.1:0-12700 GCA_013401375.1 Spizella passerina | reverse complement strand
TGCCACACAGCCCACGGTTACAGCTGATCCCTGAGCTGTGTCCCCGTGGCTTCCTGAGCTCCTCTGACTCTGGTTGGAAGGCTGCAGGTCTGGGCAATTCGTCCCATCAGGGGTGGGATGTCCTGGCAGACTGAACTGGAATGCTACAGGGAAAGTGAAGAGGAACAGGGGTGGCTGCCAAAGGAAGCACGACAAAAGCCAGCCCCAGAAATTCAGTCCCACATTGAAGGCAAACCTTAATTCTGTGAGCAATTCAGGCTCTGCATTTGTTTTGGTTCCTCTGTACAATCCATTTGCCATAATAAGAAATACCATCACTGCTGCAGGTTGGGTTTTAACTGTGGGATCCCCATTCAGCTCCAAGATTTCCCTTCTGCACCCGTGATCTCTGCATCAAGACTTGGGATTACATTCCTTATCCATGTTTGGCTCTGAATAAAGATGAATATCCCATTTTTTAAGGCTGCTGGGATCACATTTTAGCTCAGGAGATGTGGTGTTAGTGCTGAAGGAGCTCTGCTTCTCCAACATGGTCATTCCACCCACCCCCAGCACTAATCCAAACCATGTGTGGGGGTTGGCTTGCACATGTGGAGACCACAATTATTATATTTTATAGGAGCTGTATATTAAACTTTAGTCCCCAAACTCCTATCATTTTCCTCACAAGTTACCACCCTGCCCACATGCACTGCAGCATGACTTCTGAAGGGATTATACTGGGCTTTGACATGAAACTGCAGCTGCTCAACAAGAACAGCCCATCCTTTGCTGCCCAGAATTTCCCCCCAGAGAGGAGACCTCTCTGTTAACACTAATCATAAAACCATATAATGAATTATAGAGAAGGATTTGGGTCAGGAGGAACCTTCAAGATCATCCAATTCCAATCCCCTGACACCGGCTGAGACACCTTCCACTATCCCAGGTTGCTCAAAGCCCCATGCAACCTGGCATTGGGCACTTCCAGGGCTGTGGAATCCTTCAGTGACATTTTACCGGGCTGCATAAACCTCCTGCCACATTCCTGGCAGGCCTTTGTGACTCTGTCTCATCAGCAGCTCCTCTCTCACGACACAATTCAGGAGGAGCAGTTCTGGGTCCTGGCCAGGTAGACTTGGCACTCAGTGCCTGGCAGGGATGTGGGATGTGCTGCCCACAGCCTTCCTGGGCTCCAGGCTTGTGGCATTCACATTCTCTGAACAGAGAGAGACAAAATTCCCCCTCTCAGGTTTTTTCCTGGAGAAGCACAGAAAGAATTTTTTTTTATCTCTGCTTGCTGCTCCTGGTGTTTTGCATATGTAGAATGTGTTGAAGAAGTTGTTACCTAAAAGAATTTATTTAATTAAATTCTAGTGGAAATTGTTTATGTTAATTAGCCTATCAAGTCCAAGCTATGTCAAACTACAGACAGTCACAAGTTTTTAGTTAGTAGTAAGTATTTTTTAATATTCTCTGTAATATAAATATAGTATAGTATAGTATAGTATAGTATAGTATAGTATAGTATAGTGTAGTATAGTATAGTATAGTATAGTATAGTATAGTATAGTATAGTATAGTATAGTATCATATAATATAGTTTTAATAAAACAAATATTCAACAATCCAAAACCTCAGAGTCAAATATCAATCATTCCCATGACAGAGGCACCCTACAACTTCTACACAGGCTCACTGCAAATGGAAATACAAATCAATCCAGCTCCTGCCTGCATGTTTTACCCATCCCAGCTGCATCTGCATGGAGTATTGCACTGTTTGCTGTCATGTCACTGTTTAAAGGTTGACAGGTTTGGTCCCAGGAGGAGCTGCAATTAAGTGCCATGCTTGGTTTTTTTTATTCATCTCATTTCACTGTGCTGGAAACCCAGCAGCCAGCCCTCAGCTCTGTTGAAATTAACTCTGAAACTCTGACCAGGCATCACCAAACTTCCCCAACACATCAAGGAACAGAGTGAGTGGAGTCCTATTGTGTTTGCTGGAAGGAATGATGAATCTGACTCTATGTCTCAGAAGGCTAATTTATTATTTTATGATACTATATAATATTAAAGAATTCTATACTAAACTATACTAAAGAATAGAGAAAGGATACAGACAGAAGGCTAAAAGATAATAATGAAAACTTGTGACTCCTTCCAGAGCCTCAACACAGCTTGGCACTGATTGGCCAAAGAGTCAAAACAACTCACAGCTGAATCCAATGAAACAACCACCTGTGGGTAAACAATCTCCAAACACATTCCACATGAGCAAAACACAGGAGAAGCAAATGAGATAAGAATTGTTTCCCTTTTCTCTGAGGCTTCTCAGCTTCCCAGGAGAAAATCCTGGGCCAAGGGAATTTTCAGAAAACATAATGCCACAGAGTGCAACTTCATTTTCCCCTCCAGCCATCCATCTCCCAGGATATTTATTGGATCTCCTGTCACTGCAATATCTGAGTGCTCAAGCACCCCACCAAAGCTGAAGGAAAATCCTCAGAAGCATTTTGGTGTTGTGATGCCCCAGCGGCGCCCATGGTTACCTCCAGTGCACAGGAACGAAAAAGAGAGATCCTCCCAAGCCCTCCACTGATAACTCACACAGAGCCTGGGGTTTGCTGAGGGCTGCCTGGGTGCAGGTTGGAGATCCTGGATGAATAATGGTTTAGCTTATTGGAAATTCGCTTTTCATTTTGCTTCAATTAAGTGACCGGCAGAATCAATCACTCGCCTTCTGCAAACACTAAATCTTCCAGAGGGAAAATATTTATCAAGTCCCGAGCCAACAGCTTTAGTCCCCTTATCCCTCTTGCTCTCTAGAATTGCTTAGAAGTGTAGAGGGGAAAAAAATGAAGGAAAAAAAATTGACAAACTGGAACCTCTGAGGATGAAAAGCAGATTGTGAAGCAGCAATGAGGGTGCTCAATAGAGAAACTTCCTCTGGATTTTAGCAGAAACAAACCCTATTATGCATCCAAGTGTCACTGAGATGACAGGACCTGAGGGAATGGCATGAAGCTGTGTTAGGGGAGATTTTGGCTGGGTATCAGGGAAAGGCTCTTTCCCCAGAGGGTGAAAGGATGCCCAGGGAATGGACACAGCCTCAAGGCTGCCAGAGCTCCTGGAGAGTTTGGACACTGCTCCCAGGGGCAGAGTGGGATTTTGGGGTGTCTGTGCAGGAGTTGGACTCAATGTACCTTGTGGCTCACTTCCAAGCCAGGATATTCTGTGATTCTATGGCACAGCTGAGGATGAGCCCCTCTGCACAGACTTACTATATTTAGATATTTTTAACATCCACTAAGACCTCAGTGTAGGCACAGAACTCCTCAGGCCAGAAGTTGGCTAAAACGAAAAGTTTGTTGCTTAATTCTGTGAGACTCCTCCATATGGCAGCAGCAGGGACCTGCCATGGGGGAGCTGAGGTGGAGCTGCAGCAGCTTTGGCAGACTGGAAACAAATCAGAGTTTGTCTCCAGCATCAGGTTCAGGGTAAAGTTTCATCTCATTAAACCTCGCTGAACCTGGCTCAAAGCACAGTGGTCAGGGATGGACAGGCTGTCCTTGGCATCATCCACATCAATACCACTGAGGATTTAATCTGTGCTGCCTTTTCATCCCATTGGATCCAGTTCCCATTCCACTCCCAGTTCTCATTTTCTCAGTACTGGGACACTGCAGGACCATAACCCTCAGCCCAAACTCAGCTAAGTGGGGAATTTGCAGCTGCGTGCTCATCCACACCCAGATTTCCTTTAAGTGGGATGAATAGAGACCTGGATTCCCTCTCTTCCTTGCTCACAGTTTGGGATTTTCTGCTGGATTTGGAAATGCCACCCATGAAATTGGTCCTGAGGAAAGGGGAGTGACTGCAGGCTGCTGGCAGAGGACAGGGGATTTAGCCACCCTTGAACTCAGTGCCTGCAGGGTGGTCTGAGGTCTGTAAAGGTCTGAGGAAAACCCTCAAAACTCCCAGAAAACTGGGGCTGAGATCCTCACTGCTAACACCATGGGGAGGAACTGATTTACAGCATTCCTGGCACTGGAGATATCTTTAAAGATCTGCTGCTTTGATGCCTTGAGAAGGCTGAGCTAGGGCAGAGGCTGGGCAGAGTTCCAGAATAAAGCAGGGATTTATGAAAAGGATCCACCATGGCTGCACCTTGGGCAGCACCAGAGCCCAGCCAGGGCTGCACCCAAGATGAACCAAAATGGCCCCAAAATGCACGAGCGCTCCCAGGGTCTCTCCCTGGGATCAGTTCTGCTCCATTTGCACCTTGCAGTTCATTGTCCCATTCCAGCTTTAGCCCAGGCACTCCCACCCTGCTTGTTTTTCTCTCTGCAGCCCACGGGGTTTGTGCTCCTGGGCTGAGATTTGGGTCATTTGTCCTTGGTGCCCAGCTGGAGCAGGAATTGTTTTGTCTCCCTGCTCTGTGCACAGAGCTCACCATCCCTAATATGAAGCTCAGAACTGCACACTAAAAGCAGCACAGAATGTGAAAAATAAAAAAACTAAAACTTAAAGCATCAGCTTCACCAGATGCTTTTACATCCTCCTCCTAAAGGTGCACAGGAGACTCTGCTGGGGCAAAGGACAAAACTCAGAGTGCAGACCTTGTCCCACATGAGGTCAGTGCTGTACCTTGGCCTTTCAGGGCACACCGGTGGCACTGCCAGGTGAAGCAAAAGCAGAAATGTCAGCAGAATCAGGGTCCCTCCTAGGACCACCAGGACTGTGGCTCAATGGAGAGATCTTCTGTGTTAAACCCTTCAAAAAAAGCTTTCAAGAACAGAGGCATTTTAGTGTGGGAGGCCTTTCCCAGCAGTTACCTGAAAGCCTCTATCAAATACATCTAAGAGAAGAAGAAAAAATGAGGGAATTCCAGTGTGGGCTAAGCAGAATCATTAAAAAAAATGTCTGAGGGAACACCACTTGCAAACTACATTCACCTGTTGCACTGAGCAACCCACAGGAGATCTGAGTGCAAACACAGTTCCCATCACAGGCACAGAGATTCCTAAAGGAATCAATCCTCTGTCTCTCCCAGCTGAGCCATTGCTGGGATTCGGGATGGAAATGGTCCAAAAGGATCAGAGCTCAGGGAGGGACCAGCAGCCACCCCCAGACAGCAATCAGGCACCAAAGAGGTTTGGGCATTTGAGATGCAGGCTGAATAAATCAATCCAAAATTCCTGGGGAGGGTGAGGGCAGGAACAGGAGTTCCAAGTGTTGCTCAGTGATCAGACAAGGATTTCAGACAGGAATCAGCAGCACAGCATCAGAGACAGCTGAAATGTTTTGTTACACATGAGAAGACACCAGAGCTCAGTCCTAGCAGAGCTCCTGACCCAGGGATTCAGCCTCCTGCAGCCCCACATTCCCATGGGATACAAGTGGCTCTCCTCTTGCTTGCTTTGTCCCAGGTTTAATGTCCCAATTCTACCCCTTTGCTTCCCACAACAAAGCAGTGTCAGGGCATTTCCTCACTTCACTGCCAGGGTGAAACAACCAGATCCCTATTCCCCATCCCATAATGTTCCTGCACCTGCTTTCCTGCTTCTGATACACAGCTTTTTTTCCTCTCTGCAACTGCACAAGTCATCCAACATCCCTTAATTTACAGCCTTCACAACCCTCTGCCTACCCATGCAACATCCACCTGGGAAAAAGGGATGATTTAGATTGGATATTAGGAAGAATTTTTTCCCTGTGAGGATTGACCAGAGAAGTTGTAGCTGCCCAGTTCCTGGAAGTGTCCAAGGCCAGGTTGGACAATGTTTAGAGCAAGCTGGGATAGTGGGAGGTGCCTTTGCCCATGGCAAGGGTTGGAATTTGATGATCTTTAAGGTCTCTTCCAATTTAAACCATTCCATCACTTTTGCCTCTACTCTTTCCATGTCTCTTTTCCCTTCCTACAGCTTTGTCCTAACTCTTCCCTTCTCAGCCATGGATAGAAAACATCCAGAAAAGAGAAAAGGGGTCATTTAGTGAAGACCTTAGTCTAAGACCTTAGACTAAGTGTCCTAGAAGGATTCTGAATCTCAGCCCTGGTTTAAATGAAGATAAACCCAAATTCTCCCAGAGACATTTCCACAGGTGGTCTTAAAACCCCTTCACACCATCTCTAGATCATCAGCTTAATACTCCTTCCTACTCAACACCTGAAGATCTGGAGAATGTTAGGACTCAATGGTTTTTTTAGTCTCCATAGGCACCTTCTCTAGCCACATAAAAAGGTGAGAAAAAAGCAAAGTAATCCATAGATACTATGAGGAAAACATTGCGCATGACAGTCCTAATAAGAAAATAGTCCATAAATCCAAGAACTCTGAAAACACCTACAGAACAGTTAATCCCACTCAAGTTGTTTTGAAGACCTAAGCTGGACTTGGCCAGGATGCTGAGGTCCATCACCTCAGTCTGCTGGTTTGGGCTGTGGGGCACTGTCCATTTAAAACAACCACAAGGAAGTCAGGAATGAAACTTTAACAACTTTAACAACTCCAGCCTAACATCCTGCCAAAACATCAGCACATTCCAGAAAATACCATGCACCCCATTGTTCCACTCCTCCAGCTTCTGCCACTTTGGGGTTTTAAAGCTCCTATCCAAATGCTAACCCAGCCCAAATATTTTAGCTTAAAAGTTAGAGGAAAATTAATGCTTTGGGATCCCTAACTTCAGCTAAGGATGCTGCTTCCAGCAAAACTGCCTGACTGAGGACCAAATAAATTCCTCTCACAACTCCAATAAAGCAATTCCAAGGGTGGAAAGACTTCAGAGATTTATCTGGTTGCAGGACAAGGTCATCTTTTCATGCAAAAATCAGCAACTTTCCCGTGAATCTCATCTAAGTAGCAAGAGAATAACAATTCATTTCAGCCCTTTATGGATCCTCACTCTTGGCTTCCTGAGGACAGAGGTTCCACCAGGCGTGTCCAGTCCTGTGTTTTTATCAATGGTTATTGATGTTTTTCAATTACTCCTGTGACACTTTCTGAAATACATTTGTGTGTGGAAAGCACTCGATATAATCCCATGCCAGCACTTTCCAGGCTGGGATCCTCTTACTGCTGAGCTGGGCTCGCATTTTGGCCGTTTTTACAGCAGCTCTTTGCTTGGCCAACACATCCCTCAGTGCCACCCCATGGATCCTGTCTTTGCTAGGATAACTCCACCTCCCTCTGTGAATGCAGCTAATATGGATTTGGGTCACATCTCTCAAAAGCATCCCTCTGCAGCAATATTTTCTCAAAACACCTTTGGAATCACTATATTCATGTCTTGGAATTAAGACCCTTGCAATAATATTCCCAAGTGTGGTTATTCTGCCTCTTGACTCCTTCCTCCAAATTTTTCACTAGGAAAAATTCTCTCCTAGTCTTAACTGCTTATTCTTTTCACTATTTTCTGAGTCTCCAATTGTATTTTCCTACAACTATCACAATATGCTGGTTTTGAACCATGGAAGTTTCGAACTAAAACCTCCACACACGCTAAAAAAAAAAAATCTCCCAATATTTCCAAACTTCTACTACCAAATACTGTCCCATGCTGGATTTTACCAGAGACAATTAAATAATTAAAAGCTGTGTTGAGTGAAGACCTTGCCTTGGTGGCAGCATTCTCCCAATCCGTGCCCCAGCTCCCAAGCAGCCCAGCAGTCTCCACTGCAATCACTTCTTCCATCAAACTTCCCACAAGCCAACAAATCACAAATGAAACCAGACCTTGGCACTTTCCATTCTCGCCTTGTTTCTCTGGGAAGGAGCTCAAACTCTGCTGTAACTCTGCTCTACAAGATATCCATGCAAACCCCTGGATCTTTCCATGCAGGATCATTCCAAAACGCAGCTCATTTCATCCAAAGAACCCAACGTCCTCATGGAAGCTACAGAGTTAGCACAAAACCACGACTCTACCACAAAAATGAGCTAAAATAGATCATGAGTAGAACTGATGGGAGGAACATTTCTTCCTTAAAAAAAATAATAACCCTGCACTGATTTTTTTTTTCATTCCTGGCCTTTATTGTAAATTCATAAAATATTTTCAAAATCAATTTGGGGAACTAAAATTCCTGTTTTCACTGAAATTAAAGACCATGGGCTGTGCAGAACTATCAGTTTTGTGGCCATATACAGTGATGGCATCTCCCTTCTGCACTGGAATTGAGAGCATTTTTTCCTCTCTCCCACTGTGTGGGACCTGCCTCCTCCCCTGTTTCTACCACCCCTCTCGGCTTTTCAGATGCTAATTGCTTTTCTCACTAAATTGAAGGCTTAATTAGATTAAAGGAAGAACAATAATTGTGTCTAACTAGTATTTAACCGGGATTTTGCTGTTTCTTTTCAGATCCCATGAAGAGATTTCTATAGAAAACTGGAGCCTGTTTGTTTTGGCTTCTATCTGGAGATGCAGAAGATTTTTTTACCTCTTCTGGAAGATTTTACACACTCGTTCCATCAGTCTGGAATGATCATGGCTAAACCCACATTAGACATTTAGAAGATCATATATTTGTTATTGTACCCACCACACTGGTCTTAAGGCTGGTTTTATACAGTGGAAATGGACACAGCTAAGTAATAAATTAGACATATAATTATCATGGTTGCATTCAATATTTTATAGTGCCTGTCAACACCAAAAGGGATTTCTTTAGCATTATCAGGTGGTTTTCCAGTAAATGGAACACAAAGCTTTGTGCCAGGAGAGTTTTTGGTGGAACAGTCAAATTCTGGAAATTGAGATTGGAGCAGAGCAGTCCAAATATTTTCACCCCTCACCTCCCACATTCTGGATGCAGCATTATCCCAGGCATTTACAGCTGAAACCCATGCTGGCTGCAGGAGTTTTTCCAGGTAAGCCACAGCAACCCTGCCCTTGGCACAGACTGGCAGGATCCATCAGAAATGAGAAGCAATTTTCTGTCTCAGACAGAGACAACCACATCCCTCTTCGATGCTGCCTCAAACTTTAATTGTTAATAAGGAAACCAGCAACTGGCTCAGGCCCTTCCTGACTCTCATTTCCCATCCCACTTTTTCACTGCATAGTTAGGGCTGCACTGAGCTTGGCAAGAACCTCTTAAGGGAGGAATATTTAGGATCCTCCTTTTAGCAGTTTGTAGGAATTAAAGGTAATGCAGTACATCAGCAAGATAAAGTGCTTTCCCCCCCAAAAAAAAGCCATGGGGAGCTTTTTCTTTGAGGAAAAAGTTATCCAGACCTCTGTGTTTGGTCTGTTACACTCTGCACAATATCCTCATGCCAATAGCTCTGGAAATGGGGTACAAAAAAGAAACTTCTCCTACCAGGAGGACTTGCTGAGGAATATAAGTTAAAGAAGATAGGAGTTTTAATTAGGCATGTTAAGACAGGAGCTGAAGAGGTTTAAATCCTCTAGATAATCAAAATTAGATTAAATTCTTGCTGTAAGATGCGATTCAAAATAAATTGTAATTATAATGAAATGCTCAACAGTAAAAGCGTTTTCTTACAGGGCCTTTTATCTTGAAAGATCCCCCAAGTCACAAGGGGCAGTGATTTTCTCCAGGATGAGACACAGCCAATGCATGATAAACCTTGCACACAACAGAGATTCTTTTCTAGCTGGGAAGAGGGGAAGCAGAACAAGGAAAAGAAGATTACAATTTGCTGGGACACTCAAACTTATCCTTCCCTGCCCTCAGTGCCCACAAACCAAATCCCCAGGTCACAGCATCACAGAATTGTTAAGGTTGGGAAGAACCTTCAGGTATCTCCAACAATTGTAGGAGAGCTTAAGGAGAAATCATCAAATTCCATCATAATCAAGAAGAAATCATCAAAAATAAACATAATGCAGGGCATTTCCACAGAACAAGGTAACCACAGGGCAGTGTAACCTGCCTGGCAAATTCAACCTCTTCCTACCCTCTAGAGGGATTCTCAGGGAGTCAGACAATGTGTCAAACACATCTGGATTGGTCAGACAGGGAAAACAGGGGCTCCAATTCACATTAAAGCCTCCTTACTCTGCCTGGTGGTGTAAAATGGATGTAAAAAGATGTGAATAGGATGAGCTTCCATCCTAGCCCATCTCTGCCCTGTTATCCAGAACAGGGTGAATATCCTCACTGCATTAAAGGATGGGACACTCAAAACCACGAATAATTCCCTGAACAAAACCTCATCAACCCTTCCTCTACTTGTTTTGTGCCTGTACATCTTGTCAGCTTCTTGTCCAACTCCAAAGTGAGGTTCCTGCTCCTCACACTGGCCCAGAGGACACCATGGAATCCCAGAATGGCTTTGGGTTGGAAGGGGCCTTAGTGGTCATCTCATTCCAACCCCACTTCCATGGGCAGGTGATGCCTCAGGTTTTAGCTTTTATATTTTTCACATTCTNTGGTGCTGCCCAAGGTGCATCCATGGAGGATCCTTTTCATAAATCCCTGCTTTATTCTAGAACTCTGCCCAGCCTCTGCTCTAGCTCAGCCTTCTCAAGGCATCACAGGGACACCTTCCACTCAACAAGGCTGCTCAAAGTCCAGCTCCAGCTTGGTCCTGACCACTTCCAGGCATGGGGCATCTGCTTTTCCCGCAAACTGGGAGACCCATGGAACTCCTACACCATGCAGATCTCAGCAGAGCCATTTCAGAGGGCTCTGCTCCACTCTGGTTTCCTCCACGGGACAAACCACACTTGCCACCTCTCCCTCCTGCAGCCTGGAGCCCTCAGCTCTTGTTTACAAAGTTTGTGCAGCTTTGCTTAATTTAGAGCAGCTCTTCTGGTGAGTGTCACCAGTTCCACTTGGCTGGCTTTGACGAGAGCAATGTGACTGCTGGGAACTGAGACAACCCTTCCAGAGCTTCCACTCTGTTTCTCCCTGTCTTTCTCTCCCTGAAGCTTTTTTTTTTGTTGGTGGAAGGAGGAGAGAGGAATGAATGCTGTCGGATTGAGCAGCACAGAGTCATTTGCAAACTGGCCTCAGGAATGGGTCACTGCCCCAGGCCTGAGCAATCCGAGCCATTCAAGCCCTTCTTGACAGCAAGTAGTTTAAAGAAAAGAACATTTTCATCTTCAGAGAAATCAGTGATCACCCCAAGTCAGATGCTTCCAGAGACAGCAATACCCCCTGTCCCTAGGACAGTTAAAATTAAGGTTTCATCTTCCCTGTTTGAAGACTTTTTGAGCAAAGACACAGGAAATAAAAATATGTTTCCCTATACCCTACAGATTTCATAACCAACACTCAAACAGAGCCTCCATCTCCTCCTCTGTGCCTCATCCCTCATTGTTTCACATCTCTTTTCACATTATCTTTGCAAATGCTCCCCTGTCTGATGTGTTGGCACTGGACAGGGCAGCAGCGTTTGGGCTCCATAGGGCTGCTCCATCAACCTCCTCCCCCAGGCTCTCAGGCATCCCCTCAGCACAGACCACTCCTGGTACCATGGTCTGGAAGAAGAAATTCCAGAGGTTTTGCAAGAGCAGAGAGCTGGAAACTCTGCTGCAGGAGCCAGATTAGGAACAGNAAACAGAAGGAAAGGATAGAAGTGGAAGGGAAGGATGGAAGTGCAGAGGAAGGATGGAAATGGAAGGATGGAAATGGAAAGGAAGGATGGAAGTGCAAAGGAAGGATGGAGGATGGAAGTGCAAAGGAAGGATGGAAATGGAAGGGAAGGATGAAAATGGAAGGGAAGGATGGAAATGGAAAGGAAAGGATGGAAGTGGAACAAAAGGATGGAAGTGGAAGGGAAGGATGGAAATGCAAGGGAAGGATGGAAATGGAAGGGATGGATGGAAGTGGAAGGGAAGGATGAAAATGGAAGGGAAGGATGGAAATGGAAAGGAAAGATGGAAATAGGAGGGAAGGATGGAAGTACAAAGGAAGGGTGGAAGTGCAAAGGAAGGATGGAAATGGAAGGGAAAGATGGAAGTGCAAGGGAAGGATGGAAATGGAAGTGGAAGATGGAAGTGGAAGGGAAGGATGGAAATGGAAAGGAAGGACGATGGCAGGAGGTGCCAGCAGCCCCCTGAAGGTCAAGGGAGCACTAATGAAGAAATACATCAAGAGCCAAAGCTGAAAAGCATCAGAGCCCACAGCTGTAGGCTGGGGACCTGCTTTGTTTTGAAAAGCTGTCCACCTTCACTGGCTTGATTAAGAAGTATTAATTAGCCAAGCAGCAGTGAACACACTGGCCAAGGTTTGGCCATTATCTACAGAAGAGCAAAAAAATTATGTGAATGCTTGGAGAAAGGGGGATAAGAGCTGGAAACTAATGCAGGTCTGCCCCATGGCACTTGTGTCTCTACTTCCTCTTCCTCTCACCAAATATTTAAGGAAAGAGCTGGAAACCAATACAGGTCTGCCCCGTGGCACTTGTGCCTCTCCCTCCTCTTCCTCTTACCAAATACTTAAGGAAATCTTGGAAAATTGGTCTCCTTTTCCTCCCTGTGGCAGACTGTGTTTCCTCGTTACTCACAGTGACTGTAATTGCATTATTTCCATAACAACAGACTGTGAGATCAGAGAGCTGCACATGAGAGGCTGGAAAAGGAAATCAGCCACGTAGGAGGACTTAATTTCTCCACGTTTCTTGTTTGCTGAATGGGACCTGGGGAGAAACAACACCCAAACCACCCCATGAAAAAGTTGAGACTTGTGCCCACCAACACCAAAGGAAGGAGCAAATGTGGAGCCTCTCTGTCAGAACCCAGGACAT
>WBNQ01037579.1:1503-11980 GCA_013401375.1 Spizella passerina | reverse complement strand
CCACAAACTCCATGATTTCACAGCATGTAAACACAACTTTTACCAACAAAATAACTGAGTCACCCACTGTCTTAAGACAGATGCAAACCAGGCCCTGTCCCTGTAGAATAATGGAGCCAGGCAGGCACTTTTGCTTGTATGGGTCCTTTTGCAGAATTCATAATTAATATGACTTCAATTAATTTTGTATTTGAGTCAAAGCCAAGTCCTAATTATTAATTTTTGGACATGACTGATGCTGATGACCTTTCATTTGAAGTCAAGCAAGTGTATAGATTGTCTCTAGAGTAATTTAAATGCACAGGCAGCTGAAACTTGAAATGTGTGAATCAACTATTGATGAAGTCTATATCACATTAACAGCAAATTTATAAGTTGTGAGAAAAATTCACATTGTCATTGGACAGATGTACTGTAAATTATTACAAGCCATTTCTACAGCACTTATTTTCCAGGCAGGCCGACTCCTTTACACTTACCTATAAGACTAGATAAGCATAAACACCTTTATGTTGAATATCCCAAATGGTGATGACAGTCATGTGTGGGCATCCACACCCATCCACACTTCCATGGGTGATTTTGGTGTGGGTGAAGCTGACAGAAGAATTTGTGCAGTGAAGAATTGTTCAGCCAGTGTGAGCTGTTACTCCAAACAGGAGGAAGTGCTTGTATCTAATCAGGCAAACAGCCAGGAATAGTTTGCTTTATTTCATAACATATTTCTGAAATACATCAATGGCTTCAAAATAGTTTCAGCCTTCTGAGTATTTTTTTAGATATTAGCTTTAAGAACTGGTTAGAACAAGTACCAACAAATAGTCCAAGAAAAACAGTGCCCTCAAAGTTCTGCAAGCTAGAAGAAAAATGCAGTGTAATACAGATTTTGGAAGGATTAGGAACAATAACAACTAATTCTATTAATCAAGCAAAAGCACCTACTACAAGCTGCACATACACAAAACTCCATCTTTTGAAGACACTGAACATGATCCACTACTTTAAAACAGTAATGTCTCATCAGAGCAGCAGTAAAATCCTTGCCCTGCTGTAATCAGTGTCCAGGAGACTTTCATAAGGTCAAAATTTCACCCCCTGACTGAGTTTAATTAGTATCTTAACCTAGAAACTACTGCAGAAGAAAAATTGATTCTCTCAAATCTTACATCCTACTCAGATGAGAATTCATAAATGTTTAGCTGTTCAGTCCAAATACAATTCTGTAACTATCTTGAGCTGCTGTGTCTGTGACTAGCAGCAGTCAACACAAGAGTCTGGGCTTAGAAAGACAGATAAAGGGGGACAAGATGGCCTGGCATCAGATTTTATTGTATTTTCACTTCTGGTGGAAGCTTGCAGATAAGAAGAGTTTGAAACGAACAGTGAACTGACAGTCATGCCCTCATGTAGCGTTATCCTTCTACCCAGCTCACTGATGGGCAGGTTAAATGGGAACTGCCTGTTTCCTTGGAAATGAAAAAATTCTTTTCTCCTGCCTTAATGAACGACCAAAGATAATTTATACTATCCAGTAGCAGTGTCAGCAGGAAGGGTTTTGTTAATGAACACGCTTTTAAAAACAGAGCTAATAAACCAACAGTAAGCTAATATGGAAAATGCCACAGAACCACTACAAGTATTTTCAGTCATTAAAAGCACAGATAAGAGGATGAATACACTATCATCACAGGATCAACACAGATTTCCATGAGTAATACAGGCTGAAGTCATCTGCTGATTCACAAATCCTTTTTGATGCGTATCATGAGAAACCATCAGGGTTTTATTAACTCACAAAAACAAAATGCATTCAGGGAACTTGAAATTAAAGGAGAAAAGCATGTTAGTCTTCCAGACAAAGAAATCTTGACAAAAGAAATCTTAAGAATAGAATCTTTAGAAAAGAGGAATTTATTTCTATTTCATTACTTTTGCAGTTTTAGAAGAACTGTAGTCCCTGCCTTCAAAATTAAAAATTAAATTAAAAATCTCTCTGATAACACAGATACACAATTTCATTCTCTAATAAAAAAGAAAGTAGTGATATCCTTAAGAAATATGATTTAAAAACCCTAGGTAAAAGCAGCCTACTCTTATATTCCAGTGTCAACCACAATGTAAAGAGTTTAGTGATAAAGCTGCCCAACAAGCAGTGCCACATAAAGATACCATATCAGAAAAAGTATTTAAGGGAAGCTTTACACAAAAATATCTCAGGTCTCAGGTTTTAATCCGTAACAAAAGTGGTTAAACCAAAATAGGTGTTCACATGCATAGCATCTAAAGTTACCAAAGGAGACTGAAAACCCTCTCTAGTGCTATTTGAACCTATTAAACTTTGATGCAAAGACATCACACATGTGATAACAGACAACAAAATCCACTTTGTTCTAAATATCAAAGCAAATACAAGTCTTCCAGCATCCAGTTTTCATCTATGTAACAAACCATACAGTGTAGAAAGTTGAAACAATTTAACACAACATCTACAAGAAGTGAATAAAACAGATTTTGAAAACTTGTTCTGCTGCCACATAAGGTATATAACATCAAAACATTTTATCTTCATTGACTTTTTAATGGCAAAGATAGATTTTAACTGAAGATAAATGCACTTCTGATTTATTATTTACTGAATTTAATTCATAATACAAAATAAATGATTATCAGAGGACAATACCGCAGACAGAGACCTTGCTGTGTGTGCTTTCAGACAATGTGAAAACACACTGCCCTTTTCACCTCTCCATGAAATGGATATGTTTTATCTACCACCTATACCACGGGAATGGCATTTTAATCAAATACAAAATCACAAGAGTCCAGGATGGAATGAAGGAATTATAGCCAGTATCCATCACAGTGTCCCAGGGCTACCGTCTAGAATACTGAATCCAATTTTGGACTTCCTCATACAGGAAAGGCATCAACAAACTGAAGCGATTTCAGCAGAGAGGCACTAAAATGGTCCTGAGCACCTGTGGTGAGGAGAGTCAGGGCTGAGGGCTTGCCCAGCTTCAGAGTGCCCTGCCAGGACCAACCAACAAGGCTCTTCCCTGGGGCACCTCATGGGAGCAGGCATAAAATGAAACAAGAAACCATCAGACTGCTTGGAGGAGAAGCTTTTTCCCTCCAGGACACAGCTGTGTACAGCAGGGATCAAAAGCATTAGAAGAGGCTGCCCAGAGAGGTTGGGCAGTCCCCATCCTTGAAGGTTTTCAGCATTGGAGCAGAGGAAGAACTGAGAAACTCAGTCTGAGCTCACCACTGACCACGCTCTGGGCAGAGAGCTGCACAGAAGACCTGGGGCCTCACCCAATCCAAGTTGCCCAACTATCACAAGGTGAGGTGCAACTCCTGTTTCTAGGTACAGCTCCTATTTCTAGGTACAACTCCTATTTCTATCACAGAAGGCAAACAAAACCCAAAACAAACAAGCAAGATTCACGTCATAGATTCCACCAAGTGAAAAATGTAAAAACTCCACATCATTCAGGAAGAAAAGCTCCAAAGAGCATGAAAACATGGTTTCTTCCTTCAGTCTTGAATAACACCATTAATTAACTCCTTCAGCAACTAAATAAATCCAAAGTCCATTTACATTTCACTAATAAATATTTCATTAAAGCAGAGAATTTATGTGGACTGGGTTCCTGTGCTTTTTATCTGCTAGGAGAGAACTTCCAACCAAAGTCTTTCCTAGTAAAGGTCATTCAGAACACCCATGGGTCTGGCTCAGTCCCTCTGTAACCCTACCATGTCCTCCACAGCTTCACAGTGCTACTGAGGTACTGACCATAATCCTACAAACCTCTTGCCCTTCAGACAGCAAGCTAAAGAATAAACAAGGATATCAGCATTGTATTGACTGAATTAATACAGTTTAGTATGAAGAAACCACAACTCCCACAGAGCATACCCAGTCTTGTGGGTTGGCTGATAATGTTTACTAGCATACATATTAATAAAAGTTCCTTCATTTGCAACAAACTATTCCAGCCTATGGAAGCCCTGTGGTTAATTCTGAAACACTTCAAACTCTATTCATCTGCAGCTTAGCGAAATAAAAGGAACAAACTAGAGCAACAAAATTATTTCTTTTGGTTTGTGTGATTCTTGACTGTTTTAAAGGAGCTCCTCCTTCCCCTGTTTCAGTCAATTCACTGTGTTGGGTAAAATGCAATGCATCTCCTCCAAAGTGAAGTGCATTTGTAAAATGCTTTTTCTTATCAAATCTTAAGTATTAAATGGACTCTACAGTACTCCTGAGAGGCACATAATACCAAGTTTTTGCTGAGAGAAGATTAGCAATGCAAGATCATCTTGCCTATAGCAACAGGTAGGAATTAATGGAGCTTTTCAGGGCTGTGAATTATACACCTCATTGTTCCTTCCCTTTCCAAAGAAGCCCAGCACCTACAGCACTGAAATACTGACATGCTCTAAAGCCATGGCATCAGCATCTGCTCACAGAAAGCTACTGCAAATCACACACAGAGCCAAGATTAATGCTTTTGGATTGGAACTGTCAAACAGATATGGAACAGTCTCTTTTTAGATTATGCACAGTTTATAAAGTATGCAGAAATACCTTCTTAATTCAATAAAAAGCTCAGCATTACAGGAAAAAAAGGAGGCATTTATAGCCACACAATTATAAAGATATAAAGCTACCTGAAGCTGACTATTTCAGTATAACTTGCCTAAAGAAATAACCTAAAGCCAACTTGTCCTTACAGAGATGTAGAAATACTCAGTGGTCCCAAGTCAGACAAGCACAGAAACTCCTCAGACATTTCCAAACACTCACAGAAATATTGCTGTAGTGTTAAAGTATTTTCTTTGGCATTTACAGAATGGAAAATATGCTAAAATATACACAACACTACTAGACAACATTTATACAAAGAAAAAATACAATCATTAATACATTAACCATTTCAACACTGTACTAAATAATTCCAACCTCTAAAACATTTCTGGTTTAACTCTCATTACTTTACTCAATGCAGAAAGCCAAACAAACTTTTGGGAATGAACTACTTTAGTGTGTGTAACCCCAGCATTTTCTTTGCTAAACACACACCAATTAACTAATTCTTCAGAAGCACCACTATTTTCAGTCATCCAGTGTCACCACCACAATCTCCAACTCCCCACTGTGTAAGCAAAGCATGCAGGTCACAATATAACCTATGGCACTTGGTTAATAACAATTTACATTACCAGCATAAGTTATGCTGAGTTTAGTGTACTGAATGCCTAAGTATGTGAACCAAACATAAATGAAAGTGAAGAAAACTCTCATATAAAATAACATTCTGTACTACATTTCTTGGGTCAACACGTTGCACTGCCAGAAAGTGAAAATTTGAGAATAAAATAATAAAATGTAATGACAAGAGTGGCACTGAAAACAACCCAGCCACAGAAGAAATATTTGCATTTTGTTAATGTCACTAAGAAGACACATTAACAGTGCCCAAACAACCAGTTCAGAAAAAGTCCAGAGTACACACAACTGATGACAATAAGTAGATCTAGTGGCTAAGGAAAATAGCACAAGCTATTTGTATCAAGAAGCACACTTTCACTCTTCCTGGGCTTAAGCTAGCAAACATAGTTGTAAAACAACATTGTTGGCTTTCTGTGAAGTGGTTCAGAGGTTTCATTTAGATTAGCAAACATCAATATGCATTATTAGATAGGATGCAGTCTTCTGGGGACTGCATGAGGCTTCAAAATCAGTTCTGAATGACACTACATGAAGCCACATTATTCCACTGGAGAAGATGAAAATGCCTTCCTTAAGCATGGAGGCTGCTATTATTTTTTAAAGTAACTGGAAAGATGAAGCAACTACCACTTTTCACAATGTGACTGGAAGTGAACAACCCCACAGGACAGCCAGCACAGACAAAATCAGGCTCCTTAGCTCCAGGGAGCAAAACTGCAGCCCAGTCCAGCCAAAAGGCAGCTCTTAGCACTATATCACTAAATATAGGGGAGCTATCAGCTGCATTCCTCCTGGGCCACTTGTGCAGGATGTCCTGGCCTCTTGGCCTGGCTCCTGTCCTGTATCTGCATGGCACCGAGGCGCCAGCAGAGCTTCCCTTGTCACTGGGGTGAACCTGGGGCAGAAAACACCTCCAGGGGTACAACAGCACTGCTGCTGCTTTATCCCAGGGGATGCACAGCCTGCACAGCTCCACCACACAGCTCAGCACCAGAGACATGCCCCTAAAGCAGAGCTCAGCCCCTGCAGCAGCACCCACCTCTGTCTCACCTTGGCATCTGCCACGTGTCCCCAAGCTGTGAGGACAGTCCCATGTAGGGTCACCTCCTGAGCATGCCCCTGTTTGCTCTGCCAGGGCAGAGCACAGGCTCTGCACGTCTCTGCTGGGCTGGAGCAAGAGAAGCTGCCAGCAGGAGAGCTCTCACACTGCTGACAAGGCCTGGGGTGAGAACGGGATTAGAGACTCAAAGAAATTCCAAACCACTTCTTCAGATCCTGCATTAAGTCCTTTCAATGCCAAGAAAGCCTCTATCAAGCATGTGACTGAAACTTGGCAGCTAAGGGGGTGAAGTAACTTCACATGAAATAATATTTGTTCTTTAGGTAATTATTTAACAGAAAATACAATGACAGAATGCCTTTGAAAAATGTGGATCTTTTAGCTTACAGAAAACTTTGTAATGTCTTGGAAATAGAGATCTTAAATAGTCCTTCACCATTCAGGGAGTTAATATTTTTTCCCTTTTAGATACAGCAAGAGCAGAAATAACATTCTCCAAAGCATATGACTGAACAGGGCCAGACTAAGAGCTAGACAGTCTTGGTAAATTCAGAGCAACATATAGCGAAAAGGGTTTTATTCAATGTTAATTTTTAAAATGCAAACACTCCAAATGCACCGTGACAAGTATCATATGCATTAATATTTAATCAAGAGGATTACAAGCAACACAATACCTTTCCATGCTTTCAGCAGATCCCTGTATTTTAATTTACAAACTATAGAAATGTCACAATTTCCATGATTATGTGCTGTCCCTGAAATAAAACTTAGTAACCTAGAATTGCAGAATCTACTTTAAAACGAGAAATTTGAAAGCAGTACTGAATAAAGAAACAGACAATTGATTTCTGCTGAATAAGTCTTCACTTACAAAGTGATTCTGCTGTGAAGCTATATTCATCAGTTTTGCATTATAAAGTTGAAAAAAATTTAATTCATGGAGTGATGAATTTCAATTATTTTGGAAACTGAGCTGGGAGCAGGAAATGTGTCTTTACAGAGAAATTAGGCTCTCCCACAAGAAAAGTGAAAGAAATGTCTAGATTTGCAATACCTGAAGTTCTTCTGCATCATTAACAGATTAAAGTTAATGGTTTTGGCACTACTACATTGGGATTTGGGGGATCAAGATTTAGATTCCAGCTCTGAAGCACATTTCTTGCACAGTCCTCCTTTTTTTATGAAATCATTGTTTTATTAACTTTTAAGACCTTCAAAAGAGACAAAAGGTGCCTACCAATTTAGACACTCAACTTCATTTGCAGCTTTCAGAATGTGACTGCAGCACATACAACGAAAAACATTCATTGTTTTTCAACAGCAGAAAGGATTACTTCAACCTTTCCAAAGAATTCCAGCAAAGCTGGGAAGCAAGGACAGGTTGAAATTCCTGAATCTAGATGAACACGCCACACTGCAGCATTCCAGATTAATTGCTTATGGATTTACAGAAAATCTCTCCCAGTGCCTAGAACTTTGTTCTTTAAAGCATTTTCATCCAACATAAAATCATCTTGATTCTGAAAATAACATTTTGGCAACATCAGTGCTCTTTTCACTTCAGGAACTATTTGCATGGATGTGGGAAGAAGGTGGTTGCCTTTCTTCCTGCTGTACTCTTCCAGAGCTGTGAGGTAACACACTGTAAAACAGGGTATGACTGCACAAGCATAATGAATCCTAAAGCATTGCAACACCCACAAAGCAAGTTCAGCAAAATTATTTGGCAAGATTAAATTGCCAGCGCACTTCTATAAACCTGAGTCAATTAATGCCACCTGAAAACTTGGACCTCCAAATATAAGTCTCCAAAACTAAGCTCACTCTGAGATGAACTTTCCTATACTACTTAAAATCTTCCTACTCAGTTACTTTCTAGTCCCTCTAAACTTAACTCATCCAGGTACAACTTAGAAATAACTGCAGTGAGACATCAAGTTCAGCCTAACATCACCCAGAAAATGTTTGCTTCTGTAGTATTATGTAGTCATTTTATTACTGTTTTTTGGAAACCATCTAAGAATCCAAATCTAAGCCAGTGGTGTTAATACAACAGATTAAACTCCAGAAGTGATGAGTGGCAATATTCATTCATCTCCAAGTACAGCACTAGAAAGACACAGCCACACTGTATTGCAAGTTGATGTCAAATCAAAGTGAAAAGAGGGAAAAGCTCCTAGTTCTGAATACAAAGACATTCTTTAGGAAAAATTAAAAATAAATTTATTAGTCTTAATTTGCATAACACAAACTTTGTTTAATATCCAGTATTCTGGAGTCCTCATGTTATATGTCATGATTTCAAGCTTTAAAGCTGCTGAATTTAACTACCATCAGAGAGCTCAAAAGACCACATGTATATTCTACATTCCTTGGATGTGGAAAGGTTTGCAGAATAAGACAATAGTATTCTAAAGACAAAGAAAGAGCAGCTTGAACTTTTTGGCACTTCAAAATGTTTGGTTCTAGATTCCTTACATACTTTTTTTCATTCTCAAATACTTCTCGTGACATAAATGTAAGCATGAGAACTACAAAATAGACAAAAAAACTATTTTGTTGATGCCTTAGAAAATTACAAGTGATATTTACAGTGGGAAGGAAAAAAACCCACTGAAGTTCTACTTGGAAATACACAGTACTTTGGAAATAGAGTTTTGTTTTAACTAACAGGATCTAAAGAAAATAAACAATGTAACAGATTGAAGCTCCAACAGAAATGTTTGTGACTAGTGAGAACGCCCTGTAGGGAAGCACAACAAAACAAAGAAATCAGCCAGCACTTTGCTATGAATTGTGTGTGAGCCCATCTCCCTGCATCTTGTATTGAAAACCTGCTGGAAGAAAAAAAGAACCTTGACAGCAGGACCAAGAACCATGCTGTTTCCTAACAGTGTTGTCCAGAAGCTTACCTGAAGGGAGAAAAAGGACAGATGTATTCTTTCTATTAAGTGATCTTGCCCTACCCATAAAACCCCAAATGCAAGGATGGTGGTTCAATTTTGAAGGCATTTTCTGCTATAGCTAAGAGCAAATTCTTAAGAGAAGAGAAATAATCCATATCCATGACATGTAACACCAACTATTTTTGGAAGCAAGGAACATTCATCTAATGCCAAGTAGCACATATCAAAGACACATGCAAGATGCCACATTTCTAACTGCTTCCCAACAGATGGATAAAATAATCATTAATAAGCCAAGTAACAAATACAAGGGAATAACTGAACTCTTTCAAGGACTGTCCTGTAAGTTGCATTAATAGTTTCTACAACATGACCTCCAATATATGCTTGTAGAATTGTTCTGTCTGTGTATTTGGTAGAAGAGGCAAAGAGGTCACTTAAGATACTAGAAGAAGGTATTAGTTCTATTGTTACCTTACATAACTATTAAAAAGCATGGGTACCTTTCAGCTGGATCCTGTTCAAACAGCATTCAGTTCAGGTAATGGGATGCTTTTCTAGGAAACAATGTCACTCTAGTGCAGTTATCACAGAATCAGAAGGGGTTGCACTGCAAGGGACCCTACAGATCATTTAGTTCCAGTCCCCTGCCATGGGCAGAACAGCTCCCACTAGAACAGGTGGGTCAGAGCCCATCCAATCTGTTCTTGAACACTTCCAGGGATGAGGCAGCCAGCACTGCTCTGGGGAACCTGTTCCAGTGTCTCACTACCCTCACAGCAAAGAATTTCTTCCTAGTGTTTAATCTAAAGCTGCCCCCTCTCAGTTGAAAGCCATTGCCCCACATCCTATCACCTCACTGTGATAATGAAACTATCCTCACCTATAAGCTCCCTCTAAATACCCAAAAGCCTCAATAAGGTCTCCCTGGAGTCTTTTCCAGGCTGAACAACCCCAACTCTCTCAGCCCTTCCTCATGCAGGAGGTGCTCCAGCCCTCTGATCATCTTCACAGCCTCCCTCTGGACCCACCTGACTGGAAAACGATCATCAGAAACCAACTCCTGCCACCTAAAACCACCATGAATGGCTGGACCAGCAAAAAGCTCTATGTCCTTCATTAGGCACATGGTATTGCACACACACAGCTCAGGTCACAGGACTTTCCCTTAGGCAAACAAATTTCCAGCAACCAAAGAAAGTCACAGAAACACTGCAGGGATTTTCCTTGCTTCCTAATCCTCCACAACGGAGATGTTCTCTTCTGTTCCTT
>WBNQ01037577.1:11287-24203 GCA_013401375.1 Spizella passerina | reverse complement strand
TCTACAAGATGATCTCATCTCTCCTCTGTAATTCTAGAACTTGAACTGTTTGTGTTATAATAGCTTTTAGAGATTTTTTGTAATTACTACCATTAATTTCACTTCTTACAAAAGCTTATGTTTATAAAACCACCTCTTACCCAAAATACTGATCTTTATTAAGAGCGAGCTCCAAAACACTCTTCCCTCTAACACAGAAATTAGCAAGCTATGCTTGCAGATCCAGGCAAGAAAATATTTCAGCTGCCAGGTTTTAAAATAAAAATGAAGTTGTTTGTAACAATCCAAATAGTCACTGCCACTTACTGTAGTTCAAGGGGTTTATGCTTGGCCAGTATCATGCTGTCTGTCATAACTGCTTTTGTCGAAATGCCTGCAACTGGGCACTCAGCCCAAAAGAAAAGCTAAAAGCCCTTCATGTATTTATAGCCCTGAAGATCCTTGAAAAGCACAAGAGTCACTCAATTTTCACAGTTGTGTAAACAATTACACCACTTTCTCTAATTTTTAGGACATCTCCATACCATTAAAAGTAATGTTTAACATTTACTATCTCTCCAGCATTTTGAATTTACTGTCTTTTTAGTACTTATCTGTACTCCTTTCTGTCCTAAGGCATGTTTATACAATACAAAGAAGTGTCAAAGACAACAAGGCCAGCTTTTGCCCAGTACAGGCCAGACTCACTCCTGGTCCTCTGGACAGCTGGCATACCTTGCTGTGTTTGAGAAGTGCCATGCACATTCAGTTTACAGTAGCAGCCAGTATAAAAGGCAAGAAATTAAAATATATGTCCTCTTTGAGGACTGGTCTAATCAAAACTTTACCTGATATTTTAAGCTTCAACACATTCTTTTCAGGAATTCCCAATTGTTCCATTTATTTCACAAGCAGTTTATTTACTGAAGCAATCCAGGCTGACACAGCTCCCTCCCTTTTTTCCACCTCCCTTTCTAACCAAATATATATTGCATATTCCCCCCACCTCCTCCAACTCCTTTTTCAACCTTTGTTTCATAACTTGGACTTCAAGGAAAGGCAGAACTTGACAACATACATATTTCATACAACTCCAACACACACACACACACACGTACACTCATGCAGTGACAAAACAGCTCTTTCAGGGCAGTTTCTTGCACATCATGCAATTATCAAGTCTCACTATAAAGGAGTGATCTTAATATTCCACCTGACAAAGAACAGCCAATCTCAAGTCTTGAGACTGACTTAACTCTACTTGTTTTGCCTAACTTGGATTTTACAAAAACCAAAAGGACCAAGGGCAAGGCTAAGAATCAGAGTGATGCCTCTATTACTTCTTCCTCTTTGCCCAACATCAGAAAAAGAACAGATACATGAAGCACATACAAGTAACTTTACACAGCTAAGTGGTCTTCCTGGTCAAACTGATCCAAATGATATAGGTACTCTTTAGCTGAAGAACCTTCCAGAAGAGATCCCATTTGTACCTGTCAATGCATTCTACAGCAACACAACAGCATTGTCTGGCAGTACAGCAACTTCAAGACAGAAGATTACCAGAATGACTTCATACATCTTTAACCACTGTAAATCAACTCTCTCAAAACAGGAACTTAAAAATTATTGAGGAAGCTGACAGCTTACAGTTGCCATCCATACTATAAATGTTAACACACCAGAAATATATACTCCAATCTCTCCTCAATGGAGTAACGACTCCACAACTCAGTGACATAAGGTAAAGCAGAACAAAATGGTTTAAGAGGAGCTCAGGAGCTTTGATCTACTTTGAAACAACACTAAGGAGACCAGACACTATGACTCTGCTGCAGCCATTAATATTTCCTTCCTTTGGCTCTTACTAGTCAACCACACCAGAACAGCACCAACCTGAGGCTGAAAGCAGCCAGGGGCTCTACTGATTAGTTCCAGGAAGATGCAGCACAGAAAAGGGCAGAGCTTTTGCAGGAAGACTGCTGTGACTACAACCAAATATGATGTCAGCCAAATGGAGCAAGATGCAGCATGTTGCACTGGGACAGAGATGAGTCAGAAAAGGCTTTGAAGAAAGAGGACACACCACTGCAGCAGGAGTGGAATATCTGTGCACAGATTTCCTCACCTGAGGAACACCTCCCAGTGCATTAAAATACAAGGGGCTAGTTGCTACAGGCATGAAACAAGAAGCCTGGAAAAAAAAGGAAGTGCCTTTTTGTATCAAATCCTTCCACTGCTCAGTACAAGAGTGAGGGAAAACATGAAGTCACAAATCTGAATTAGAAAGACGATGGCAAGTGGAAGGAATCTGAAGCTAGAGCTCATTTATTTTAGATACATTAGGTTTAAGCAAAAACTGGAAGTTACAGTAAGGGAAATTAAATGGGAACACACAAAACATGATACATGCAAAAGCAAGATTAAAAACCTGAAGACATGATGAGGAGAAAAAACTGAAATCCAAGGATAAATCAGTAAGAAATGCCCCTAAAATACAAGAAAGAAACTTCACAGTGAAAAGCTAATGAAAACATATAAATCAGGAGACAATAATACTGGACAGTCTTGGAAACAGACAATTTAGAACACAACAGTGTCAGTTTAAGCTATTTTAAGACAATTAAAAAGATTTAGGAAAACCTATCTGAAGTGGCTTAAGCATGTTAAAATTTAAGACAGATTTTGAATGGACAGGTAAAGATCTGAAAAGCATCTCTGGCTGAAAGACAAATCAATCAAAAAATTAAGTGACATCCTTGCACTTATGTGGCCCACAGATCTCCTTTCCTTCTCCCCACCCCACAAAATTCCTATGCCACAGCTGTGGCTGACTAAGATACACCTTGCTTAGCCTGCAATTATTAGTTTTCAGCTCTACTGCACAGAATACTTCTAGTTCTGAGAGATTGCACAAACTACAGCAAACTCCAGTCTATGAATATAAACTACAGAATATGAATACTACAAAAAGCCTTTGACAGACTCATTAAACCTTCATATTACAGTGGTACATCTCAGTTACATGATGAAATTTTTAAGTAGAATTAAGAATGTCCAAGAGGTTGAAAATTTGGAACACAACTATCTTTCTGTGCCCAACAATTAAAGCTAGTTAGCTGTGCCCTGGCTAGTTGCTGGAAATTACTGCCATTATTCATTTCCTCATCCAGAAGAACATGTTTGTGCTGGAAAAGGATCTTGTAGAATGGGAAATGGGCCATCAAAACCACCATCATGCAACTTCTCCAGAACTATCACACAAATTGTACAACTGTTCACTATCTGAGAAGCTTTTCATAAGAAATTTGTTAGTGCATACGTGCTCAAACATAGCATTGTTCATATTTACATTCAAGAGAGAAAAGTTGAGAAGTTCTGTGTCCAAATAAACGTGCTCCAAAATAAAATTCCTTTTAATGACTATGCCTGAGAGCTCTACCAACAACTACAAGTTGTAGAAATGTGAATCATGCCTAAACAAGACATGATTTTCTAGTAAATTTCAGGAATATCATTAGGACAGTAAAGGAAACACATATCAAAGATTTTATTATATCTAAATATCAAGCATGTTTAAAAGCTGTAATTATCACAAAAATGGTCAGAAATTGAAATAGTTCTTTCTCAGGATTCTTCCTCCAGTCCTCAAATATCTGTTTCACAACAAATATGGATATCTCAAAGACAATAATCAAACTGAGTATTATTTAATGTTACCAGTTGTTTTTCATTATAACACTGACGATTTCCATAATCCCTGCTTTTTCTACATGCTTCTTTTCATATTATCTTCCTAGTTTGTGAAGATGTTATCTGAATTTGGTTAAACCCCAACAACTTTAAATCAAATTGACTTTTTATGTGCCACAAAATGAAAAGCAGCAATTTGTCTTTTACTTTCATCATGGAACAGAAATTGATCACAATCTGTCCGGCTTCCAAGGGGCCAAAACCACATTAATACAATAAAATTTAACAGTTAAACAGGAAATGCTGCAATGCAATTTCAGCAATGGGGTTTCATTCAGGTGGAGCTCTAGCCTAAAACAGCATGGTGTACTTTACCAGCTCACTATGGCAAACCAGGATTCCAAAACAATGCTGGTGCTCCAGGGACATCCAGCAATATGAGACAGAAGAATCATTACAGACGACAATCGTGTATCTCACACGGGCCCTTGGCCAACTAACGCTCATGGATGGCTAGAACGGAAACTTGCACTGTTACCAACAGGTGCAAATTAGAAATAGCTGCTGAACAAGAGTGAGTATAATAGTAAAAGTATGTGCCTTCCACTTTAACTAGGCAGGATACACAACCAGCCTGAGCTCTTAAAAAACACTGAAACTATTACTTTTAGCTATTCAGTTGGTAAAAAAACACCAATAATTTCATTTTAAATACACAATAAATGCCTTTTGCTAAATGAGGTCAGTCAAGTGTCAGCTATTTTAACCCTACCAAGGAGACTTGATGCTGATATGAATACATGGGTGCTAGCGTTTATAGCACTGTCATTTAAAGAGGAACAGCTATTCTGAAGTTTGCTGAGCAATTACATGTACAAAATAGATACACAGCAAGCTCTATACTGTTATGCACATGCTGCAAGTAAATTTTGAAGAAAAGTACAGCATGCTCTGCTCACATTTAAAACAAAACTTCTCAGAGAGCTTAGGTTGGGAGACCGTGCAACAAGTTACCACAAAGGAAGTTACAGTGGGTTCCCAGCACAGTAACTCATCTACAGTAATTGCCCACGTGTGCACACTTATCCTGCAATAAACTCAAGACCCAATAAACTCTTTTTAAAAGCAGCATGGCAAGCCACCCTGCACCCTGTTATCCAGATAACACATCCACACCCAACCTTACTCAGCAAGTCAGGCAAGGAGGTGCACACCACTTCTCTGAAGATTTCTCCACTCTGGTCACCTCTTCTGCCCTATTGTCTTTGCAATTAATTAGTAAGAAAAAGCCTGTTCAGACTGAACTTGAAAAAAATTAAATTTGATGCAATCTGGTTCAAGAACAGCTAAATAGGAACACCCATAGAGTAGATTATGAAAGTTGCTGATAACTGGAGGAAATAATCAGCAGGCCTAAAGCAAAGTCTCCATGGGTCTGTGTAGAGCTCAGCAGAGTGTGCAAGTACAGATGTGCCAATCTGCAACATTCAGGACCTTATCAGGAAGAAAGTTTCAGCACATTAAACAACTTTCAGAAGCATATAGACAAGAAACTCAATCTAAATTCACTAAAGTATTTTAATAATTTACCACATAATCTGAAGATTGATAATCTGATGCAAAATATTTAAAACATGAAGTGTTCTGGATTTAAGTAACCACAGAGAAGAAAAACAATCAAGCAAAAATATAAACAATCCCAAAATTCACTAATACTGTAAGGATGTTTTAATAGCTAATGCTGCTATGAAAATAGCAGTGTCAAAGTTCCTTTGCTTGTTTGATAGTTGCACCTTCTCCTTACTTTTTCACTTTACACCTCTCTGCTGTACTTACCTAAATGCATTTTAAAAGCTAAAAATAAGTTGATCAACTCTACAATGTAGATTTAAAGAAACATGTCACATTCTAGTATCAATTTCAATCACAGTATCAGGTGTTCTGTCTTAAATTCACAGCCACTAATCTCATGTAGGCATTAAATGTAAAACAATTTTAACAATTCAGAAAAACATTTATTCTGTCATGACAAAACTGCAGACAATTTAATAATAGGGTATGAAAATGTCTGTATTACACAAAGCAGAAAAGAACAGTGATAACCAGCACCCTTTGACACCTATTACTGCCCACAGCAAGGTCCTTTTGAAATCAAAAGTAAAGACAAATCTTAACTTCTATGTGTAGACAAGCAAAACAGGCAAGATATGATCAACCAATGATTTAAATTTAATTTGTTTCCACAAGAGATGTCCTCAGCTGCTAAGAGGTATTTGATTTTGACAGTGTATAATGCCATACTTTAAACAGGACTTTGGGTTAAGCATTAGTGATCCAATCCATTTGAATCTCAAGGAGTTCATATGATACTTAAATTTCATTGAATACACTCACCCTTATAGTTGATTATATTATTTTATGAATGACCTTCCCTAGCCAAGGCTTAAAGAGCAGGATCTTCATGAAACAGTTAAAGGGAAGTCCACTTATTCACATCAACCCCTCCTAAAAAAAACTGGCTTGTTTCTTTTAGATTGCTCCATTAGCCCTCTGAAAATTTCAAACTTCATTAAGAGCAAAAACCTCCACTAATCAAATGCATAAATACAAAGGCATCTTACCTTCATAGGGAAAGAAAAGGGGTTGGACTATTTAGTGTTTCAACAGTTGAATTAGAAGGTGTTTAGAAATTCCAAGCACTTGATTTCCATTTTTATTAAGCACTTTGGGACAAAAAAATCATCATTCTAGCTAAACTATCTTTATCATTAATTGCATATTAAACAACAGCAGGAAAACACTTTTTTTAACAACCACATATCCATATCTTGTGATATGTGTGACAATTTGTAAGTTTTTACAATTGCTTCTTTTGTTTCGTGCATTTGTGTCTCACTCAGTGTCCCATGTCTGAAACTGAAAATTAGCAGCTAAAACACTTCAGCATTATAGTTGCCAAAATGTAAGTAAAGGAATCAAGATGTGCAAAAGACTGGCCATAAGCTTTGCTGCCTTTTGAGCACCACAACTTGCACAGCAACATGAGGGTGCCACAATAACTGGCAGCCAAACACCTGACACCAGCAAGGGCAGCGCTCAGCGAACCATGCGGCTGCCCCGTGAGTGCCCAGAACTGCGTCAACACAAACACAGCACTAATGCCACCACTGTCACCATACACTGCCACCATACACTCTGTCAGGACATTCACTTTCACTTAAGAGACTCATTATGTTACCCATGATTTAGAATTAATGTATAAAACAGTAAAATCTATTGTCACTAGAATTCATGACATTTACAAATTTGGCCACGACACTCCAAACCTGCAGTGCAAATTTACCAGATTCTATTTCCATCAAGGGCTGTAGGCCCTTGTAGGTTACCAGGCATACAGTGAGAAATAAGAGTAGCTGCCTTGCACAGACTCATCTTCTGGGAGATGATGCCTTGTGTTAATTTAGTGTTGGATGAGAATAAACTTATGCTCTCATACTTCTCCAGTGGATCGGGCTGAATGTCAGGCAAATGATTTCTCCAAGGAAGCGCACACGCCGTCTCCTCCCTGAGCAACTAAAACATTGCTCACGCATGGAGTCATTCCAGCATTTTTAAAGGCGTTCCTAACTCTGCAAGACATTTTTGTTTGTTTTGTAAATTTGTCTGCATGTTTGCTTCCAGAGACCTTCGTAGATGGACCCACAATCTGTTCTGTTGCAAGACAGTCTGCATGTCTGTTTAAACAAAAGTTTACGCTTTTTGTCTCTGTACATGCTTCCCTTGCATTTTTGTGTTGACATGGTGCTGACACGGTGCTCCTCCCCACTATTTATCCTGCAGCTCTGAGGCTGCCCCTCAACAACTGTCACAGGAAACTTCAAAACGACAGCTGGAGACAGTGTGATGTGTGGAGAGAGCCAAGACTTCTTGATTCTCAGTGGAAGCTCAATCAAGTGCAATAATGACAAGGCAAACAGCCACCTGCAGCTGTTTCTGCTGGAGCAGCAGGGTAAGCAGTCCATTTATAAGGAGGAACCACCTAAGGGAAACCGTGATCCTACATCATTAGCAATAAATTAGAACGCCTAAGGGCAACACGTTTATGAGATGAAAAAGTGCTACATTTGCTGCCTTTATAGCTGAAAGAAATCGAGGCATTAAAGGTGCTCGATGCATGTCTGAAGTCTAACAGTACCTGTGTGCCAATTCTATACGCAGAAATTTCCCACAAGTTTCTCAATGCCTCTCCACCGCCTGCACTCCCGAAAACACTGCCGGCTCGTTCTGCGGCAGCACCGGAGCCCGCTCGGGTCCGAGTGCCCCCAAGTAACGCTCCCCTCGCGGCCGAGCAGCAAGCAGGGCAGAGCCGCGGCCTCCAGGGAGCTTCACCGCCGTTTGCAGAAAGCCAAACACCCTTCCCCGGCAGGCGCCAAGTCCAGCTCATTAAGCCCTTCACCCAGCCCAGAGGGCGAGGCTGCCTCCGCACACAAAGCCCCGAGACCCTCTCCGACATCAGGCACACGCTTCGAAACAGCCCCTTCTCCCAGGCACGGCGGAGCCCAGCTCACCAACCCGCCCCCGCCCCATCCCCACCCTGGCCGCCTCCTCACCAGCCGGTCTCGTCCTCATCGCAGCCGGCCAGCCGCTCCAGCTCCTCCGGCCTGAGCACCGCCGCGTCGTCCAGGAGGCCATTGCCGCCGTTATCCCCATCGCCACCGCTGGGCTCCTCGGGGAGCGAGTGCCGGGCGGTGGCCCTGGTGCTGAGACAGCGGCCGTCGGGCGACGCGGAGACGGCGGGGGGCGGCGAGGAGGGCCCGGCGCTCGGCAGGCGCTTGGGGCTGGCGGGGGCGGCGGGCAGGGCGCCGTGGCGGCTGCGAAGCTGTTCATTCTGCTTCTCTAGCTTCTTCACCAGCTCCTGCAGCTTCCGCACCTCCGCGTCCGCGTTCACGCCCGAGCCCACATCCTCCATGGCGGCCGCCGGCAGAGCGGCGGCTGCGCGGGGAGAGGCGGCCGTGCCGCCCCGTCTACGCGGCCCGGCGGCCGGCGGCGGGGCAGGGCTGGGGCGGGGCGCAGGACGCACATCCGCCGCCGCCATGCCACCGCCTCCGCCTCCGCCTCTGCCGCCGGAACCGCCGGCCCTCGCGCCGCCTTCTCTCGGGGCGGCACGGAGCGGAACGGCACGGCATGGCGTGGCGGCGGCTCGCGGCCCCGGCAGCGGGAGGCTGTGACTCAGCCCCGCCTGGGGCCGTCCGAGGGGCTCGTGCAGTGGGCTCGCTCCTGAGGGAGCGGCCTCGCTCCTGAGGGAGCGGCCTGGCCTGGCCTGGCCTCCCATGTCTTGGGCGCCGCAGGTCCTGGACAGGAGTTGTGTGGAAGCCCCGGAATATCTTCCAAAACCGTTCAAAACCTCTGGAGAGTACAAGGCTGCCCATGGTCCAAGGCCTAGGTGAAAGTGTTGGGCCTATTGTGTATGACGGTCGTGTGAACTGAACATCCTCTAGTCTAAGTTTTGTATAAATGGATGCATATTCTTTTAAAGGTTGTGGTGATTCCATAGCAAAATTTACACCTTTAGGTTTAAGGAATTAGTGGGGCTTTAGGATTTGTCACAGAATGGATAATGTGGGAAGGGACCACAGTCGTTGATCTGGTCCAACCTCACTGCTCAAGCAGAGTTCTCCTAGAGCTCAGGGCACAGGATTGTGTTTATTGGGCAATGTGTTCCAGTAAAGAAGTTTTTAATATTCAGGTGGAACTTTCTGTGCATTGCTTTCTGCCCATTGCCTCCTGCCCTGTTGGGATGTTTTGTGTCTTGTGACAAATTGTCTCCAAATTTCATCAGCTGGCATTGTGGGGATTCCCTGTGTCCCCCTTCCCTGAGCCACTGAGTGACACTGTCCTTAGTCCCACCCCTTCACAATTTTTATCTCTTCCCAAGTTCCATCTACTCACCAGCTTCATTTTGGAGCCTGTTTTAGCGGAGGAGAGGAGGAACACCAGCAAGTGGGCCAGAGGATGGCTGGAGCCTGCAGGGGATGGCACTGCTGTGAGCAGTTTTTACCAGGCTCAGGAAGGGGAGAAGGAAAATAAGACTGGAGTGCTCAGACCTGTGGGATGTGCTGAGAAGTTGCCAAGTTTAGGGGCATTTAATGCCACACAATCTGGTTGTGTTAGGTGTGGTGCATGGACTGCTGGTGTGTTGAGACTGCCAGGCATGAGTTTACCACATCCTTACAAGACTGGGTCACTTCTTGCCTTACACAGCACTTTCCCTTTATACATTCAAAGAATACATTCCCTGTATGTACAGCATTATTTGAGGGTTTATTCTTTGGTGGTTTTGCACTGTTACTGTTAGCTTCTCACCAGAATCCAGGCCTTTGATCCATACATGCAATTTATGTCATTGTTTTCCCAAAACAATTATCACCTTAAGTGTTTAACTGCATTAAAATACATCAGGGCTGCTATCTTTCAACAAAGCAATTTAATTACTCCTATGGTAATGTCTTCATTATCTGCAAATGAAGCAAACTTCTTATCAGCAGCAGATTTTGCCACAGATTTTGTATAATTCTCACAGTTGTAGAACTACTAAACAGTTTTGGCCCATGAGCTGAGACCTTCGGCACTCTGCTCACTGGCACCACATTAATGACTGTCATAACTCCTTAGAGACTGGTCTGTATAACAGTTTGTAAAACCAGCTCATTCTCTGTGTCTGTATGATATGGTACGAAGTCAAGTGCCTTAAGGGAATCCAGATATATTCTGTGAGAACAGTTACTTATCAACAGAATTTACAGTCCTACCAAAAGGCCAAGAAAACTATAATATAAAGGTTTTTTACATTAAGGATCTTCCATGACCCCCATACTTACAGTGACACTGCTGATGATTCAGTAGTTGGTGGGTCTTAAACTGTGCAGGGAACTTTATTCCAAATTAGAGCATTTATAGCAGGACCATGCAATATAACTTCTTTCTTCTATGACTATCCTCAGGCCAAACATCAGTGGCGTGAGAAACCCTCAGTCATTTGAATTAATCATGCTTCTATGGTAGCAACAGGAGGAGTTTAATCCTTTCTATAGTGCAAATACTGGGATCAGGATGGGACTGGAGGCTGGAACTGGGAGTGTGACAGTGTGAAGTGGGGCTGTGACAAAGGGCTCTGCCAGGAGATGCAGACAGGCAGTGCAGAGGAGGACGAGGACCTCAGAGACCCAGGTTCCTGGGAGCTGCTCCAAAACTGCAGCTGTTCCTGGTCATTCTGTCATGTTCAGGGGCCTGCTCTGATAGCTAATGGGGCACTTCTGAGGGCTCTTTAGTGGTCAGTGCACTGCCTGCATCCTGCCTCTCCTCTGCTTCCACTTCCTTCTCCCTTCCTGTCCCTCCAGTTCATTTTATGGTCTGTCTGTCCCCCAGGTTTCCTACTCCAACCTTCTGTTCCCTGCTGACACCATTGCTTTGCTGCCAGCAGCTGTAGCGATTTTTTCTCCCAAGATACACTCCCTTCAGGTGTGTGTGGACAAAGGGGGAGGAAAGTGAGAAAAAAGTCTCAGAAAAAAGCTTCAGAACTGCTGAATCATCTGCTATTTTTACAAAGAGTAAGGGCATAAATGAAATGAACAAAGGGAGTCACTGCTTAATAGTCACCATAGTCTGTGCTTTGAATAGCAAGAGCCATGATTCTGCTTTCTCATTCATTCCTGTGCTGTGAGTGCCCTTCTCATGTGCTGGGAACTGAAGAGCAGCAGGGCTTGGTCCATAAGCTTCCTATGAAATATCAGGTCAATAATAGGCTTCCACAACCTTCTTGTTCCTTAGATTCCAAGCTTGCTCTGGCCAGAAGTGAGACCACACCCAAGCAGAGGCCCCTGGGTGGATATACAGAAATAGTATTAATTGATAGTAATGCTACAAAAATGAAACCTTTCTACTGTGTCACAAAGGCAAGAGAAATTCCTCTGTGTGTGAAATTAGATTTGTTGCAGAGTTTTTTGTGAAAAGCTGTGGTTGCACCCACACTGTGTTTTCCCTTTTCACAGAGAGGGAGGAGAAAAGCAGCCTTTCCACAGCACTATTTCCAGATCTCAGGACATGCATGGGTGCTTCCCTTGTCTGACTTGGGGCAGGTTCTAAACTCACAAGATGAGAGAAAATGAGGAGCAGTCTCTCCAAAGGAAAGGAAGTCTGAACAAGGCTCTCATGTCACTCAAATAATTCAACCCATCCTTCTGCCAAGTGGATCCTAGAAAAAGGCCAGCAGGAGCCTTGTTTTGCTGACCTTTGAGCTCTCTAGCATGGACAGCCCTGTGGTTAGTTTCTCACAGTGATGATTTGCTGAATCTTTGTCTTTACATCTGTCTTAGAATCTGACTTTGAAACCTGGATTTCACTTGTCACCTGAGAGGACAATCCCTCAGGGAGAATAGTACATGAAGATGGGTAGATGTGTGGTGGGAAGTTAACATTTGTTGTAAATAGTTAACTTGATGTCTGGAGAACTGGACTGTTTTTTAAGCAGCTTTGTTTATTCTCCTGCAGTAGGGTTGTTGCCTGCCAGACTTGTCAAAGGAGGTGTTCAGCAGGCCCACACATGTTTGTGTTCAGCAGTGTTTAGCTAAACCTTTGACAAAATATGAAGTATTGTTTATCATTACAATATATGGCACATGCAAAAATTGAATACAGAGTGGAAGAAGCATGTTCCTGTCATAATATGTTCCTCTCAGAATTAAAGGCAGAACTGTTACTCTGGTTCTGCTAAAAGAACCAACATTGTAACTTCAGATATTTATAAGATACCTCTGAGTACATCAGGCTCATCAGTGGTGAGACAGCACCAACAACGTTTAGCCCTTTAGACTGGAGTTTGGAAACTTAAAAGCATAGTCACTCTGCACACATCTTCAGTACCCATCCCCTAAAAACTTTAAACAGCAGTGAGCTGTGTATAAATACACTTTAAAAGTCTTTATAAATAATTTTTCAAAAGTGTTTTATGCTGACAGTGTCATGAATGATAGACCGTGATCAGTACGTTGGTTTCCTTACCAAGTTACAAGGCACTTAACAAAATTTAGTTGAGCAAGCCTAAACTTAGCCAAATTTAAATTATTCAGATGGAACAAGGTATTTTCTAAGACATTAATTGGAATTTTTTAGTCTGGCTTACAATATATTTTGAGAAGAAGAAAAGAGAAAAAGGAAAGAAAAGGGAAAGGGGAAGGGGAAAGGGGAA
>WBNQ01037575.1:31865-66080 GCA_013401375.1 Spizella passerina | reverse complement strand
ACAGCACCCTGCCACGCACTCCATTGGCACCCACAGCACCCTGCCATGCACTCCAGGTCTCTGTGTGAAATTCAGCACTCACAGCAAACCCTGCCATGCACTCCAGGTCTCCATGTGAAATTCGGCACCCACAGCACACCCCGGAACAGCACCCACAGCACCCTGCCACTCACTCCAGATCTCCACGTGAAATTTGGCACACACAGCACACCTTGCCATGCACTCCAGATCTCCATGTGAAATTCAAGTCGTGTCAAATAAATACCATTTGCAGAACTACTTCCCAAACTATTTTCTTGACTCCCATTAATTTTATATACATGTAACATTCAACAAACCAAAACGCTCCATTAAATGCTACAGCACAGAGGTCACAGCCTGTAAATTCCAAGTTCAACCACCCCAAAAGGAGCAGTCTGCAGAAGTGTTCTAGCAGGTGGTGACCTTCTCAGGGAGGGAGGGACAGAGGAGTCAGAGCCCTGGGAATCGCCTCTGGTGTTCTCTCTCTGCACCAGCCAGCCCCAGCTGAACAGCTCCTTCCAGTGAGACCACTGACAGCTCATAAATTACAGCACTGCACGCTGTAAAAACTAAACCTACTTATAATTTATGCACTTACAGCACGTTAAGCTGAACAGCTCATTTGTGGCTTATATATAAAAATCCCCAAAAGACACACGTCTTTAAATCATAGAAATTACTATTTTTCAGCAGTTACTAAAAAACAAACTTCTGGATAAAATGATCAAGAGAACTGACAGACAAAGCCAGGCAGAAAGATAAACTCATGTCACATCAACTGCATTATGTTCTTAATAAACTGGCATTTATTAATGTTTGTAACAGTCTAACAGATATATGGATAATAATTTCACACAGACTGGGACTCCCTATGGCCTTTCTCCAGTCTACAGTGCTCTGACACAAGAATCTAGAGACTAACAAGGCAGAGATTTAAATCAGTATTTATTGCACAGAACCCAGGGCCATCACGCCCTCCTTCACTGTGCTTTCTATAGACATAATATAATATATGCCACTATAGACATATATTTATAGAGCATTTATTATGCTTTTATAATATGTAAGTATATGTATATAAAATACTTCCTATATACAAAATACTCAATATTTCTGGGAAGGCCTATAAAATTGCTTTGCCTTACTCTCAGATCAGAGCAAGGACAACAGTAGTTCCAATGAATGCAGTCATGAAGGCTGTAGACTAAAGGCTACACACTACTGGATTCTTCCCAACTATGTCTGAAATGAGAAAATTGTGTGACTCAGCAGTTATGAAACATCAGCCAAATATTCTTTGGTATCACAAGATACCAAATATTTAATTACTATATAAATCTAATTACACAATTCTAAAAAACTAGCATGAAACTACCTGAAGTCTGATTTTTATGGTTTGCAATCCTCTTATGTTAAAAGCTGGGAGATCATTGCTTCCAAATACACGATTTTAGTTAAGAAGGAAAGCCCTTTAACACATATTAAAGCTGTTGCCAGCATTAGCACAGAAGCATTTCATATCCTCTTAGAGCTGCCAAAACATTTCCAATGGGAGTCAGGTGGCTTAATTATCTTCGAGCCCTTGGAAGAATTACAAAAAATTTCAAGTTGAAAGAAACTTTCTCACAGCAGCAGATGCAGAGAGCTCATGTGGGAAAGATGTTTCTCCAAATCTAGGAGAGGGAAAAGGGATCATACATCCTTTTACCACAGCCTTCCTCTCCTACAAATGTGTCCACTTAGTGCAAAACCAAAGAGGAAGGAAAACGACTTATTCAAATAAGCAGTGAGTGCAGAAAATACTAAACAGTTATAATGGTAATTTAGAGAGATTCCTAAGTGGTCACATCAAAACTTTTTCTCATCTAAGCTGCATGACTGACTCCAATCTCTGCTGTTCCACTCCTTAGATCCAACACCCCACTCAACCCTTGACTTGCTGTCCAGCCCCTGCCCTGCTCTCACTGGCTGCAGGAAGCAAAAGGCCACAATTAAAGCCAGAGTCAAAATGAAGCCTGTTTGAGCTCAGTCTCATGCTGCCCATCACCCCCTTTGTGGGGAAAAAATAAAACCTAACAAAACCCCTGAATTTTACAACAGTCAGCATTTCTTTGGAACTGCTCAGGCTGCTTCAAGATGAATAAAACAATCCCTCACCAAAGGAGGATTGTGTTGCATTAGCAATGGGACTGTCAAGAAACACTCTTCTTGTACACTGACATTTTCCAGGGAAAAACAGCAGAGCTCATGTACTTCCTTCTTGGCAAGCTCTGGAGCCTTCCTTTAGATAAGGGAGGAAAAACATCTTCTCTATCCACGTCCAAATCTCCCATTTCTTAAGCTACAGTCACTAAGATATGACAGCTGCAGGAAAAATTGGCTGTGAACCCAGTCAGAATTACAAAGAGGAATGGAAGTGATCTGTGCAGAATAGGCAAAGCAAGAGCTGCATTTTCTCTACACTACTTAGTTTAGGTTCTCCTTTAATAAAATCCCAAGGAACCTGAAGAGAAGTAGAGTTTTAAGGCAGAAACAACTAAAGACACAGCATAAGTGAATTTCTGTACATTAAGCAGGCACTCAAAAATTAAAATATTTATAACACCTCTAAAGAAATCAGAAAACATCAAGGCAGAGAATAAGGGGTGCTGTGGGGATGGACAGAGAACTAAATCCAAACTAATCTTACATCAAACAGCCTCTGGAAATAAAAACTCCAAGCAGAAGGAGCAATCAGGATGAGAAGATTCAGAACTGTAATTTTCAGAATGTGATTTTACCACTTACCACTTGGACAGCAGCTCTCCCCACGTTTCAAGAATTTTTTCTGCACACTCTTTGGAAACATCTCCAGAACCACTTAAGAGTGGCTCATCATTGTCTGCCAAGAGAACAGAAGGGACACTTCAGCCAAGGCCACATGGAAGGCCAGCAGGAAAAGTGGAAAAGCAGAAACCCAAGTTATCTCCATTTTATCTTTGTAATGCCAGATGTTTCTATACTCAGACGTGGTTGTGGTTTGCTTAATTTTTTTTTTAAAGCAGAAGTTCTTGAAAATGCATTAAGTTCCAAGCTGGGCAGGTCCTGGTACAGTTTCATCTCTCCCAGATGTCTGACTCTCCACTAAAACACTGTCTGCTGACACTTCCAAGTAACACCAGCTTCTCCTTCTGCTCTCAAACCTGCTCACAGCTGCTCAGGGAGGGGCAGAAGCCACATGATAATCCCCAGTTTTTAGGAGCCCTTTTTTTCACATTGTCCCAACTACAGCACACAGGAGGCCTGGGCTGAGAAAAGCAGGGACTCTGAAGTGCCAGAGGAGGGAGAGGCTGACCAGGAATGCCAGGACACTGGCTGTGGGATCTTGCAGTACTCCAGCAATAAAGAACCCCTCAATCAGGCAGATTCTGACTGGAAGGGATCCTACATCTTCTATAACCACATTATTCACTTCCTCGAAGTCCACAAAGCACAGGAGCTTCTTACCTTCCTCTTCATCATCCTCGGGAGGCGATGGGATCATGGAGCCCTGCGAGCCCGACTGGGGCAGGCGCAGGGAGGGGCTGGCTGTGGTTTTCCTCCTCTCCCTCTCAGATTCACTCTCCAGGCACACAACCTCATACAGAGTGTCAGAGTTGTTCTTCCTGTCCTTCTGCTTTATCTAGGAAACAAGGTTCATTCCACTGAGGAAGACACACAAATGCTACATCACTTCCTAAGGCTCTGCCCTCTCTTTGCAGACCGGGAGAGCTGAGGAACAACTTCCAGCCCGTCCTACAGTGAGGAATGTTCACACCTGGGCCACACTTAATGCCAGGGGCAGGCTCTCAGTGCTCCCTGGAACCTGCTGGGAGCGTGCTGCACCCCCAGGCAGTGTCTGCCACAGGCACAAGGGGCACTTGGGTCTGCCATCCACAGGGAGCTCACCTTCCCAACCACCAATGAACTGGACACAAATGCACTGATTTTTAAAGTTATAAAGGCATCTGTGGTCTAAGACATGAAGGTTCCTCAGCAACTATATGAAATATGCAGCAACTTTGCCTTTACTCAAACAGTAGTGGAAAATTGAAAGCAAAAACTTAAAAATTATGTCAAATTCTTCTTCAAAGAGAATTTATAAAATGAGTTGAAATAGAAAAGGTTTCTGGGAATACTGATGGTGGCAAAAATAGTCTTAAAAATTTGTTCATATTTATTTGAACAAGATGAGATGAGCTTTAAGGTCCCTTTCAAACCAAACCAGTCTGGGATTCCATGATTTTCCCACAGTAATGGTCTTTAGCAAAGCTTCCAACTCTGTGTATACATTACTGCAGGAACACAGATTACTGAGTTCCAAAGCCTACTCTGTGACCCTGTTTCTCCATAATTTTCAATGTTTTGGTACCTTCCTTTCCTTTAAAGAAGGATTTTTCTGTGTGAAGCAGTTCTAAAATTTTAATACATTTTAAGGACTTGGCATTTTTTTTTCCTAAATGAATAAAAATAGAAAGCAGAGAAGAGAAGGTGAAGAAAAGAGTGAAATAAGATTCATAATTATACTCCACACTAAGCTCCCAGTGCTCAATTTTGTTCTTTGGAGCATTAAAAATGAAGAGAAATACATCAAAACTAAAAATGACTAAATCACTAAATGCAATCGGAGCAAATAAAATCCCTCTGCTTTCACCATTTCCGAATAAAGAAACACTGCCAGAGTAAGATAAGCCAATTCTACACAGCTGTACTTTTAACAGGCTAATCATGACTCCACACAAACAGGTTTCCCTTCCAGGCTTATCAGGCAGTACATTCTATATTTGTTGCTTCCACTACGAGTTTTGCTAATCTTCCATTAGTAAACACTGCAAGCTGGATAACCTGACAGTGTCTGTGGAAAAAGAGAATTGGCCAAGATAAGTCACAATGTCTGTGAATTTGGTAAGACAAAAGATCCAGAATTAGCTCAGTAAGATAAGCTTCCTCTAAACTGCCAAACAGAAAAGGCACCTTTTGGAGGCTGTAGAGTATTTATAGCCCAACAGCCTCTACATGCTCCACCTCAAAAATATTCTAAATAAAAAGGCTGAGCTCATCCATGAAGAATTTTTCCACCTTAAACTTTGAAGGATAGGGGTTTTTCTTTACATAGAAAAAGAATCCTTGGTGAACTTCATCTTTGTTACTACCCAGATGCATTCTTTGTCAGCACTTAGAGGCAAGTGTAAAAAGAATGAAGAAAAGCCTCTTGCTTAACTCAAAACCTCTTTAAATAAGAACACTTATCAAGAAATTAGGACTCCAACACTGCCTTCTTTTTGGGCTGCACCCAGAATTGCTAAGCCTTGAGAGAGCACGTACATCCACATTGTTATTTGCTTTTATACATTTCCAGTTCTTTAAACAAGACTTTCATTTCAGAACAATAGTTTCTAGAGCAGAAGAATAGCAGCTATTTCAAGTACATGATCTCTTCAGTGACTTGGACCTTCCACTTACCAGCCTTATTTTGAGACTAAGTTACTGCCTTGTACTGTTATTAGGAATATCCTGGACAGAAATAATCCTTCCATTTTTAGGAGATGGGTAAAAAAGTAAGTTGGAAAAAACAGTAAAATTTTTTTAACAAGTTCTAGGGATTTTTTGTGGTTGCTTGGATTTTTTTCCCCAGGGCAAACTTGGGGTATGTGTGAAATCTCTGTTTCCAACCATGCAGAAGGGGAAAATAGACTTTGACAAAAAATAATTTCCTTTGGAATTTCATGTGGATGTTTGCTCATCTAAAAAAGAAACGTTCAATTTGCATGATAAAATAAATTTAGTGATCTATCAGATACCATGTCACCAGGATTACAGCAAGGACTTTTTTTTTCTCTTAAACCTCAATTTTACACACTTATTCCTCCATACCCTTATGGCAGCAAGTCTCAGCATAGCCCCAGTTTGCAGATAAATCCTCCCTTCCTTTTCTGGCTGTGGTTTGGCTGGAAAATCCATAACCCTCTCTGTAACCTCACAGACTCATCAAAGCTATCAAAAAAGCTATTTCAGGCTCTTTATGGGAACTGCAGATAGCCAGCAACAATCAGCACAATAAAGGGTAGCTTTTCTCAAAGTGAAGTGCATTTATTTCACCTCTTTGAATCAGGAGGAAAATGTTGCATTATGAACATTATATCAGTAAAGGTTTCAGCAATCATAGGGAGAAACAGCCTATTAATTGTCAATTTTATTTCTTTATTTTTTAACACATTACCTGTTTCAATTTTAAGAAGAAATTTTCAGTCGAGCTCCGTTTGCTGAAGGGCCAGAACAGCCTCTCATTGGGTGAGCAAACTCTGACTTTTGTCTCCAGAATGAACCGAACGGGCTCCTGCACCTCAGTTATGACCAAATCCACAGCAGTGGTCATGAACAACACTTTATCTAGAGAGAGAAAATGAAGCCACAATGTGAAAAGAAACATTTCAAATAAAATATTCCATAATCCCTTTCCCAGTAATATGGAAGAACAAAGGAAACTTTCCTTTTCAGAACTGATTTTCCCCCCAATTTAACATCTCAAAACCCTACAAGTTTCAAAATAGGGAAACTGGATCACTATACACTATCCACCAGAGAGTAAGGAAACTGCAGCCTTCAAGCCAAGAAAATGATCTTGTCAAAGAGAATAAAAATTCTGCTTTTTCAAATCCCACTGAAATTGTATCCAAAACCTTCATTAAACATTATAGAGGACCTGTGCACTTAACTGCACAGTGCAGACCTCTTGCCATCCAGCCTAATTACACTTAATTATTTTTTGGTTTTAGAAGTTACTTGAGTGTTTAATACCATGATATTAAAGGCATTTAAGACCATCTCAGCTGTGAAGTTCCCAAAATTGCCTACACACTCTGATGCTCCAACAGGAGGCAACAGGGCTCAGTGACCCAGGAGATGTCCCTGGCAGGGAATGATGAATTGTGTCCTTCGGGCAGGATGGCATCCACTCCAGCACCAGACTGTGCCCAGCAGCTGACTTCATGACTTTGCCCAGTCAATTCCCATTAACTTCCCAACCTCTGGCACACAGCAGTGACAAGAGATTGACAAGATGATAATTCATCTGACATCTTCAAAGAAGTAATGACATTCTCTTTCAGGACTCGAGAGAGCAATGCAACATCAGCTATTTTTGGATGACACTTGGAGTGGTTTGCTTTCATTTTCACAGGTATGGGAATCCTTCTGTTTAATTAAAAACTTGGGTTTGGAAAATTTGAACTGACCACAAGACACTGAGCAAAGCAAGTGCCTGCAAAAGCAATTTAGTGCAATTCCCAATGGGATTCTTGAAAAGCTCCAGTGGTGCACAGAGCACCTGCATCCTGCCCCACACCTGCAGAGCCTCCTACGAGGACACAGCTCCTACAACACATTACTGAACATAGCTTACTTTTATTTGTCTTTTTGTTTGTTTTTTTTTTTTTTTTTTAATTCATGTGGCATTTAGCACCCTACTTTCTGAGAATATATCCTATCCTGTGAAAGTCTTTTGTGGGATTCTTCTGAAAAGATAACTGATCCAATGCCCACTATGGAAGTAATTTCCCTGCCTAGGAAACGTTCATACCTTTTGGTGTTTCTTCATTTACAAACTGGAAGTGTGGAGACTTTTGATTCCAGCTCCCAGTGATCACGTATGATTTCCCATCAGAACTTTTACCCATGGACTCCTGGAAATAAGGTAAGTTTATGTTTGTTTTTTTAAATTAAAGAAGTTTCTACACTATGTAGCACTAGCCCTGTGAAAGAGCTACTGCACTGGCAAGGAAAGGGCAAGTCCATGTGACAGAGTCTGCAGCAGAGATCATTTCTGAAGGAAATATCAGAGTTCCCCTGCAATCCTTGGTGTCCATGCTGACGACACTGGAAGGCCAATTAACAATAATTATTCTATTAGTACATGGCATGATCAGTCGTTTTGGAGGTGGCCATTGAACAGCAACTTTCAGTTTACAGAGATGTGGATGAGAACACAACACATGTTATTCAGTCACTAAGAACCAAACCAATATTTTATCTAATGCTCAGCTTGTCTGTCTTCCCAACAACCTTATTTTCTGGGCAATCCAAAGCCTGGCAGAAAACAGAATTATTCATGTAGTATTAAACATTTTTGAGTAGTCACTATGTACTGCATAAATACTAGCAAAATTGTTGTCACTTCACCCTTGTGAAGTCAAGTGATCCCTATCATTACTCCATAGAGAAAAGTGAGTCATAAGAACAAAGCACCCACTAGCTCTGTGTTACACTGGAAGCCTCTCAGGCCTCGATTCTCACACTGATAACTAAGCTGTAAAACTTGCCATGTTCAAAGCACAGCTCTTTAATACTCAGGATGTCTAAAAATAAGGTTCCATGTTTCTTATTTCTGGCCCCTGAATGAGAACAGTCATGACTGACTGTAAAACTGGGCAAGTCCCCTGACCAAGCACCAGGTCACGTTCTAACTGAGCAGCAGAGGCAGACACTGAACTCAAGTGCCCAGAGCCTCACCCTCAGCAGTGGAACCTACACCATCAACTCCCATCAACAACTGCAGAAGCGTTCTCTGTCCATCCTGACATCATGCACAATCACAACCCAAGTTCTTACTGAGTTTTGGTAAAAAGATCCTTACCAAATCCAGAAGGTGCATGTCGCCACTCCGAACGTCTTTCCCACGGCTGAGGAGAAGGCCAAAACATCTGCAAAGCCAGGCAAAAAAATGTAACTGCAAAACTTGGACATGCTCATCAAGAAACCATTAACATTTCTTATCTAAGTATTTGCTGCCATACATCACAAACAGCCCATGAATCCACTGGCAAACATCAACAAACCTTGACATTTGAATGCAGCATCAAGCACATCCAGCAAAACAATGTCAAACCGACATCAAAAACGTCGAGCAAGATTTCAGAAGCATATTTACAAGATGATTTTACCCTGTTTATAGCCTGGAAATTGTTCCATTACCTTTGCTTTACAGAACAGTCTAATAAAGTCATTGCTAACAAGGGTTCCTTATACCACAACAACACTTGGCCTGCAGTCTTCTGCCCTTTCTTTGGTGGCTTTTTTTTTTAAGACATATTTGCATAGAATTTACCCTGCAGCAGGGACAAGGATCAGATGAAACACAAGGACCTCTTTTATGATTTCATTTTGGCCTTTTCACAGATATTTTTGGCCCACACAGGTATGTCCCACTTCATCCTCAAGAGAAGTATGGCACTAAATCACAGAATAATTACTAACCTGCTCCCTCAGAGGCAAAATACAGATAAAGAGTCTTTCAAAAGTTGATGACATTACCTTTCAATAGCAAGTTCTTTATTCGTTGTCTGTTGCACATAAATCACAATCTTCTTATCAATCCCTTGGCGGAGTTTGAAGCATTGCCTGTCCTTGTCTTTGGGAACTGCACTGTTATTCATCAGGAAAGAAAAAAAGAATTCTCAATTTAGCTGCATTCCTTGCATATAGCAAACCCAGCATCAGACACTGGAGCAGCTCCTTACACCTGGGATTCATTTAAACTAGAATAGGAAACTCTCAAAAAGGGAATTTAGGGACCACCTCAGCCTCACACTCTCTATTCACTTGTTTTCCAACAGACCACATTCTGCACAGAAGAAGAGTCTCTACCTGAAATAACCTTTCCCATCATCTTCCTTGATTTCCAGAGACACGGAGAAGGTGAAGATGTCGCTGTCAGGAGTCTGGGGGGTGGCAGTGGCTGAGAGCGGGGTCTGCTTGGCAGAGCGCCGGAAGGCAGTGGCAAAGCTGTACAGGATTCGGCTCACCTGCAGCCACAGCGACAAACAGCAGCTGAAACCAACCTGCATTTTCACTAACTCACAACAAATCGTATGAAAATAATTCCATTTTAGCATCTAGTTAACTGTAAGGATACTGTTAACTGTGCATTCTTATCCCATAACTAAGGTTTGTTGTTGGATGAATTACATTACTTTAAGTGCCTGAAAAACTTCCTTTAAATTTCATAATAACATTTACATATACGTAATATCACTTGACAAAAAGCTTGCACTTACAGCCTCTTGGATTTCACATCGGAAGACATGAATCCTGAAGAGTTCTGCATTGTAGTGGCTTTCAGTGAAAGCAAAGCAATCACTTTCAGGGGTCCCATCGTGCCCTCGTACACAGAAAAGGATTTTATAGATTGGATAATTTGCTATTTCTGTGTTTGTCTGAGGATCTAAAAGTCTGTTAAAATAGAGAGAGGGGAAAATAAAGCGAGCTTGCACCTTTAGAAGAATTATTTCAGCCAGACATAACTTGCAAGCTTTAACAATTTCATACCTCCTAGAGAAGTACACCACAAAAACTAGATCCTGTCATTTACTGCAAAGCATGACCACCATGATGTTTAAATTGAACACCACAAAAAAATACAATGCCACAAATGTTTCCACCAATAATTTCCCCACGGTTTTCACAGATTAGTCTTCCAAAAGTTACACTAATATTTGACAGTGGACAGACCCACCTCTGCCAGGCCTTGTGTATCAGACATTTTCCTAACTACTTTCCAGGCTATTTCCAAAGTGCTCATCAATAACCAATCCCACTATGGCTTTGGTGATAGCTTGCATCATATCACAGTACATTTTGGTAGAGTGTTTGGTAAACAAATTCAAAGGACCCCTTTTCACAGATGTCTGTAAAACCCACTTCTCCCACTAAAGAAAATCCAAGCTGCTCAAGTCTCCTGCAGGTAAACCATCAGCCTGTTTGCTTTCCAAAGGAGCCAAGCTGAAGGCAGAGCCCCAGAGCAGCGAGCCCCTTACCTCACGGTGCCCTCGGAGACGTTGGGCACGGACAGGGTGACATCCAGGGAGATCTGGCACTGGCCCCTCAGGATGGACATCATGCGCAGAGCCTCCACCTCGCTGCGCGGCGCGTTCACCGAGGCACAGCCCAGGTAGGTCAGCTTGCTGAACACCACGCTGTCCTCGTCTGTCACAGGAGTGAAGGGGCTCAAATCCTCACAGTCTAGGGCAGCACAGCAGGGGAACGTCAGAAACAAGGCAGGGCACGGCAAGGGAAGTGTCAGACACTGCTGCTGCTGCCACTGGCTGTCAGACACTGGCTGCCCACTCAATAGGAGACAAGAGAGCTAAGAACAGAAAAGCCAGGCCAGGTCAAAACACTATAGGAAAGCCCTGTACTTATGTTTTATACAGCCAGGCAAGTAAGCTCAGTATTTGTGCACACATCTCAGGGCTGGTATAGCAGTGTTTTCAGAATATAGGACAGTTCAGCAGATATTAACTCCTGCATCACATACATAACCTGGAATTTACTGCACTAAGTGATTATAATGTGAGACATGGGGAAAGGCTACTGGCCACACGTGGACCTAAATTCTCTTTACTTTCCCCACAAAAACCCAGTTCATAAGATACTACCAGGCATTCCTCCCCATTTTTTTTTCTAACCTCCTTGGGATGGTTTCACTGGCAAGCTCATTTCTGGTTTCTGGAGTCCTGCCACCGACACTGGGTTAATGGTAGAGGATGCTGACGCTTCAAGGACAACAGGTTCTTCCCCATCTCCATCAGTTCTGACTTCTCCAAGGTCCCGCTCACTGCCCTGATCCTCCATGGGTGGATCCATCAGCACGTCTTCCAGCTCCCGCTGCAGCTGCTGCTCACTTCCATTCCCCACAATCTGAGAGCCACAGAGTTGGGACACAGAAAAGAAGAAAAGACTGTTCAAACAACAAAAACCACCCCTCAGGCACAGGGTCATTCACATTGCTTTTTATTTACCAGTCAAAGCAGCAGTCAACAAATTTAACGCAGTTCCAACCATAAACACAAACTGCAGGGTGCAAGTGCTCACCAGCATGGATTATATCCTCCCTGCTCTAACAAATCTCCAAGCTCAAAGCAGGAATTTTCTAGCACTAGAAAAAGCGGGGAGATTACTTTTAAACCAGTCTTTAATCACCAACTACAAAGACTACCTTTCACAGAGAAACTTACAGATGCCCACAGTACGAGCTACAACAATTCTCAGATTAACACCAGAAAGGGACAAATATAATTAAATAAGTTATGTGCTTTATGGGCAAGATAGAAGGTTTCGCAGGAAGAGAAGCATCTGGAAGAAGATTATGCCATCGTGCTGAGGAGAAGCAACAGCTTTGCTTTGTTTCCCAACACTCAGCTGCAGTCTGACTTTGAGCTCATTGAAGTCAACATGAAAGCATGAAGCCACCTCAACAGTGTGAAATAAGGTCCTGAAGTGGAAAAGGAACGAAGGCATTCATTTCAGGAAGCTCTCAGATACTGGTTCTAAGGAAACTCCTGGTCCATTCCTCTGCAGTTAATAGGGAAGTAACCGAGTTTGCAGAGTATTTACCAGATGCCATCAGCAAATGACACTTGCTTCTAATACCTCTGCAGCTGCTGCTGGTTATTCCTGCTGACACCAAAACTCAACCTAGGAGCAGTTCCATATTCTCACCTCTCTGTAAACTCACTGACCAGCCACTAAAAACCAAACTATTCAACTAGCCCAAAAAATAATAATCTAGTGACTGTTTTGCTACAGAATCTAAACCATAAGAGACATTTATGCTCTTGAAATTGCCACAAACAGAATGTCACTTTTTGTATAGGTTAAAATGCACTCCTGTGCTGTGAGCACCTGCCAGGAGCAGGGCAGGGTAACTGCCTTGCTCAGCTGTACACCCACAGGGGGAGGCAGCTGGAACCTGCAACTAGTCACAGAAACCCACATATTGCCATTTTCCTCCCAACAATTCTAGTATTCATTTGTGTGATACATTGTGGAAAAATCCTGCACAAGCATGGGGTCATCAAAGGCAGAAGGCTGTCAAGCATCATGTTTATTATTCAAGTCTTTGCAAGCAATCATCAGAAAGATGATGATGGATGATGATGATGATGGAAGATGCAGCATGTTCCTTTACTGTATAGAGTTTATATGTTTTGCAACAAAATAGAATTAATTAATTATAGTGTCAGTCAGCCCCTTCAAAGGCTATATATCAAAAAACCTAGAGTAACTTCTAGTTTACACAGCCTGCTCTCTATGAAACCTGAAGTTAAAATTCATTCTGGTAAAAAACTGCATCTGATACACCTTTCCTTACAGTCAACAGACTTTGGTAATGTTCTATTCTATCAAGATTAAAAGCCAAAAAATCTGAACTGTGATCTACTCTATTTCATAAAATAATCAGTATGAATAACATATCTAGATGTTACATCTATAAAACATGATCTTGAAAATAAAATTTCCCAAAAATAGTAGTGACAGGTAAAACACAAATTCAAGTTGTTTACAGAAAATAGGCATGTAAAAATAAAAAACCCATCTCATAGATTTTCTAAAATATCATCATCAAAACCCCATTTAAAAAGCAACTTTAACTAATTTCTCCAAGAAAGCTTTCCTTCTCAGCCCACACTACCCTCAAAAAGAATTTTAAAAGGCACAGTAACCACACTTCTGTACTAGAGGAGCCCTGCTGTTCTCATAGCCCCAAAAATCAAGTGCAACAAACCAGCTGCCTGCACCCGAGGCCTAGAACACAAACCAGGGTTAACTTCACATCAACCAAAGTTTCTTATGCACCCATGTGGATTCCCCACATCAGGGGAACAGGGCACACAAAGGTGTAAATGTGCCTGAAACCCAACCCCAACTCAGCCCCAAAACCAGCCAGAACCAAGGCAGGAGGGAACAGTAACAGCTGCACCTGAGCAGGGCTTGAGGCTGAGCAAAGAAGCCGCTACCCCAATCATGGCTTTGTCCATTTCCCACTAAACTCAAAACTGATTTTACTTAACCTTTAACTAAGGTTAAGTAGGAGGGACTTCTACCTAAGTAGAAGTAGAAATTTGCTACTTGGAGGTAGCAAACTTCCTTTAGCACACCAGGGGATTTATCAGAACTGTGATTTATTCCCTTTTCCTGACACATGTGCTGCCACCTCTGCTGGGAGAGGTCTGGCTGTGCTGGGGAGCTCACAACTCCTGCTCCACACTGTGCTCCAGCAGCAGAGCTTTCCTAAACCCAGCCCAGCCCCACTGCCAGTGGGCACGAGCAGACCCAGGAACAACACCAGAAAGCAGAGACAGCAGGCAAACTGTATTTCCTGTTTAAGATAGAAAATTGCCATTAATCACTCAGATTGCAGCCAATAATCAACAGGAGATGCTCTCCACCTTGGAATACTGAAAAGCTCAACGTGAATCACTTTGTTCAAGGCTTGTGCTCAGTCCAGGCTCCAAATTCATAAAGAAGCTTAAGACCTGCAAAGCTCTGTGGCATTCAGTGCCAAACTAGAGAACAGCATAATTTAATTTTACAACTGATGATCAGGAGGCAGCAGAGCTCATGTTCTTCCTTCCTCATCAAGAGAAACAGCACACCTGCAGCAGCATTTCATAAACCACTTTGGAGGCAAACAGGGATACAAACAGCTCCCATGTGGAGCAAGAAGTGTTGCAGACTATGACATTTCATGCCTCCAAATTCTCGTTGGGGATAACAGGATGGAACAGAGAAGCTGTTGACATGAGCATGTCTGTCTCCCAGGCTCTCAAACGATGCTTCAGGAGCTGATTACAGACACTGCCACAGAAGCATTCTCAAGGTGAGTACCACTGTGAGACTACTCTGGATTCCTAAGTATTGATGCTGATCTCGATCTTGATGCTGCTGGTATTTGCAGCATTAAGAAAGACAAGCATGAGGCTACAGCCTTTCAGCAGGTTTCACAGATCACCAGGCTCCATGCTCAAGAAATGTTCATGTTTTTTAGACTACTCTATGATGCGAAGTGACACCTTCTACAACCACCATAAAACACACGTGAACTTTTTTAAAAGCCAGATTAAGCTAAAGATCAGTTTTGAGACTCTTAACTGATAGAATTTATTTGAAGTCTTAAGCAGAAGAAAAGAGCCACTATAACAGAATGTCTTGCCCTGGACTCAAAGGAACACAAGAAAAACAAAGCAGTTGGGAGGTAAAAGCAAGAAGAGCAAAAGCATCAAGAAATGTTCTATAAAGTCTCTGTTACAACTACTGCAAGGGAAAAGAGGAGCACCCAGTCCAACAGGCAGAACACAGGATTTCTCATCATCTTTAAAGACAGAGATGCAGCTGCAGACAGACATCAGTTTCTTCCAATGGTGGAACATCTCTTACCATCTCCCAAAAGAACACGCTAACTCGACTCACTCTAGGGAAGATCCAGTTTTCAACACATTAAAGGGATGGAATTTGGAGTGATTACCTCACTTGTGGCACTTTTCTTAAAAACTGCTGAAATACAACAGAGCCTGAATGTTGTTCTAAGTAGCAAAAAAAAAAAAAAAAAGCAGAGGGTGAGAAGGGTCTCTTTTCAGAACAGCACTTTTACAAGTGAGAAGATGCCAGTGCCCTTCCAGCTCTCACAAGCCCTTCACAGAGAGCTCGTGTTCTCTGATTCATGCCAAGTTGTTAGTTAGTTATAACTACTCTTCTACGTTTCTTAAAGAGAACATTTCACATTGGGGAAAACTTCAGTGTATCTTTGAATTAACAGATACTGTCAAATCCATGTATGCTAATATTGCTTTCCACCTGAAAGCTGTGATAAAATCACAGTTCCACGTTCTTGACAATCAGCCTGTTTCATCCCAAGCACTTTAGGAAGAATTCTGCAAAGTGGGAAAAAACCCACAGCTAGTGATGGAGAGAGCTCTTACTCAAAACCTAATTACCACTTCTGACATCAGCAGTGAAGAAATTACTGACAAAACTGGTTCTTGAATACGTTCTCCCTTCTGTCAAGTTTTCCACAACAAAGAAGTCCCTCTTTAAGCTCTCTATGGTTAGTTTGATTTAGAAGAACAGGGAACAAACTCAGGTTATTGGTTCTTACCTTCAGTCCTGTTTTTTCATCATCACTACCATTATTTGTAGATGGTGTTTCATCCCCTTGCCTGGAAACCAAGACAAAATCTTCACTGTTAAGAGTGGATACCGAGTCTGAAGAGACACTGATTTTTCCAACAGAAGCCTTGTCATCCATGACTTAAAAAGGAAGTTCGATTCATGAATGAGATTAAATATGTTATAAACTCCTGAAAAACAAAAATCATAAAAATACTTATATAAAACTTCATGCTAAATGCTCAAATGTTTCTTTTCAGAAACCTGCTGACTAATTATAAAAACTCATCTGACAGCACAACCAAGCTCCAACTCCTCTCTCAGTGCACACTCAAAGTCCTGCCCTCATCTTGCTAAGCAGCACATGCTATTACAGCACTGCTTTCCACAGCTCACAAAAAGGAAGTGAATAAAACTCTGCAGTATTTCATGGTTATGTCAGTCACCACTTTCTACACATCACACAAAATAGGGCCCTCCATACACACACTCCACCTGCTGACAATTAAGGCCAGCACAATAAAGTCCATTTACAAAAATCAATTAATACCTGCCTTCACCTATGTTCACACAAAAATTACTTTTATTTATCAGAGCTCACTGTATGCTGCAGTCACGTTCTTTTCCCCCAAGCAAGAGTTTGACCTAACTCCTGATATTTTGCTCTGAAACCTTGGGACACAGAGCAGTTTATGAATCTACACTGAATTTTCTGTATTATAAAGAGCAATAAAAGCAAAGACTTCCAAGAAGCAGGAAGAACAGCGTAGGCTGGCTCAGTACTGAGAAGCAGAGCCAACAGAGGATTTTAAAAAGCTGGAACTGGCACTGAGAGGCATTTGAAGAAAGGAACAAAAGGTGAAGTTCAGCTGCACACCTTGAACTCTACAGCACAGATTCCCAGAATCCATGGCTCAAAACAGACTGCTGTGATAAAAATGGGTGATTAAATTTCTCAGAAACCCAAATACACCCTTATCTCAAAGGCTCGGGTCTTTACAAACTCCCAAACATAATCAAACTCAAATGCTTTTTCAGCCTCCAGTTTTGCCTTCCAACCTGGAAGCACCATCCCAACCTGGCTTCCAACAGCACAGCCAAGCAACAGAGAGCTGGCACAGCCCTCAGCATTCCTGCCTGAACCAGAACAATGCACCAGAAATAGCAAAGCCTGCTTTTACTCCTGTCAATGCCCTCCCACAACCACCAACACAACATGAAGTCTGCCAGGAGGACAACTTCTAACCAATTACCAGTCTAATCACTCAGTGATCCTGGAACATGTTTCAGAGAACTGAAGCAGAGTGTAAGAGGAAGAATGGATGTGGTTTGCTCATGAATGACAACACACCTGTGACTGATTTATTTTCAAAATCATGTGTGGTACTTAGATTTCCTTTTCAAAACCATTTTAAGATCCACTGACTTCCAGTGGGAATTACTGGCTGGGAAATGTAGGCATTTTGTGAAGTTCTAAACGCTGTGTGTCTATCTGGTGTAACTCACAAGTATCTCAAAGGTAGGGCAGAGTTCTTATTGTTAAAGATGCCTTTGTTTCAAGAATTCATATTAAAACATTTCTATAGAAGTTCTGTATTGCACCATCTATATAAGACACAGATCTCTGAAAATACCTAAATCAAAGATCTTGAAACACAGACTAAAAATAAGCATCAAACACTAAATACCCCTTTGGCTTTACTGTTTTCATTCAGACAGAGCAAACTCATCTTCCACACTGACAGCAGGAGTAGAGGAGCAGGCTTTGATCACAACCAGCTGTAAAGATCATCCAGGCAAGGATCACTTTAGCACTTTATTTTGGTATAGTCTGTCTGTCTTGAAGTGCTAATTTCTCCTATTTCCCAAGGGTTTCAATGTGACACCTTTCCCCAACATCACCTTCAATTCAATAAAAAGCTTCCTGTGCTTTACCAGCTCCTGTCTGGTAGGGAGGTGTAAACAACCCCACGTGGATGCTGGGCCACAGCCAGCCCAGCCAAGCCCACAGCAGTGTCACAACACAATTGCAACACCAGGACGTCCCAGCCAGCCCAACTCTGCCAGCCTAACAGCGAAGTCTCATGAAATTACACAAGATAGGAGAGCACAGGAAAGGGGACAGTGGAGCAGGCAACCGAGAGAAGCTTTTGATGTAGCATCAAGCAAAGCTCAGATACCCAGCTGTGCTGGAATCAGCCACAGGGGCTCATTGCATTAATGCTCAAACACTCAAGGTGCAAAAGTAGTCTTCAAATATTAAAATATTGCCTGAAGTTACCCAAAATTTCTATATCCTCACACTTTGCTTTGCATGGATTTAATTTCCTCCGTTCCTGGCTATCACTTTGTTCCATAGAGGCTCCCACATGGATCGTTTTCCCTGAATCAGAAGGCTCACAATGGCAGAATCCCCAGCAGAGAGCCTCCAAGCCCATTAAAATAAGGGCCAGCCTAGAAGGGCACACATCAAAGCCCAGCAGAGCAATTCCACGTGGCTCAGGAATCAAACCCCAAGAACACCCAGCAGCAGTGACAGTGCTCTCCAGCAACACCTGCAACTGGTCTTAGACCCAAAGCTTCCTGCTCCCACAGCTCAGCACCAAAGGCCTCAGCCAAGCACAGAGCTCAAGGTCTGACATCCCTCAGAAAGCCAGTGTCTCATCCCTATCATGGAAAGAGACTTTGGTTTGTTTAAGCATAAATAAAATAGGAGCTTTTGAATTCAGCACAGCTTAGCTCCTGACACAAAACTACACCACAATAAGGCAGTGTTTGCCTGAAGGTGTCTTTAAGCTCCACAGGAGACAGAGTGTCTGGGTAAAACATGAACAGAGAGGCAAACTTCTACCAACCTCTTTCCTTGCTCATCTGTGTAATTAAATGGATATTCTGGCCTCTCCTCACACAACGAACTATTGGAGAAAGTTGCAAAATGAGAAAGTCAGCATGGTTGGCTCTTGGGTCACTGCTTTCAATTTCACTTAAAATTCTGGTTCTCTGTGAAATTCCCCTTCACTGCTGTTAGACCTTACTCTCTACTCAAGATAATGTGCAGAGGAAGAGCAGAGACCCCATTCACCACGATTAAAATCTCGAACAACTGGAAAGCAAGCCTATCAAAAGTTCAGATTAGTTACACACACTTATAAAACATTTGTCTTTTACTTTCACTCCCTTTCCCAAATATTTGACACCTGACTTTGATTTGTGATCAAAGTTTTCCTTCAAAGTTCTGCCAGAATGAATTTAAAAGAGCTTAAAGCAAACAGTATATATAAAAAAAAACAAAACAGAAACCCTTCAATTTTACATTACTGGAAGAGGCTGAGGCTTGAATGCGACCCTGGGACACGTGCAACAAGTGAAGCACAGCACTTGTAGCTATAGCTGGGCTCACTGCATTTCCAAGGAATACCCATAATACCCAGAATAATTTCTGGTGCTTAGAACAGCCATGACCACATAAAAAGACAGGGGGTGAATGGAAAAATCAATATTTCAGCCTTCAACCTGAGAGTCAACAGCAGATGTAGCATCCTTAGTACACAATTTACAGGGAAATGCAACACAAAAATAAGTTCTGGGTTTCCAGGACAGAAAAGAGAATAAGCATGAGAACAGGTATGCAAACCAGAGAGGAAAAGGTTTTTTTCCCCATTCATATCTTTCTCAGCTTTTTACCTCAGCTGCAGTTCCTAAAGTGATTCCACAAAGTTCCAATATATCTGATGCAGAATGCACTAGATAAAGAACACTACAACAACATTAACTAAATTACTGAAGAACAGTAATTCATTTGCCATAAAAAGCAAAGTCAGAAAGCTTGGCATGCAAAACAAACTTTTATCCTCTATCCTCCAAAATATGACACCACCAAGTATAGTGTTAAAAATCATGGAAAATGAGAAGGTGACATGCAGAAAAGACACTGAGGTGGCTGAAATACCTAAATATGATGTATTTTCTGTTTCTATTCCTCTGGCTCTATGTGCAGTTTAACAACAAATCCAGTATGGTTCAGTTTAAAGATACAAAGTTCTGCTTTGCAAGTGTTCATCATTAGCATCTTAGTGTGGGTGAACAGTGGAATTTGTGGCAGAGTTCAGAGGCTTTTACAGAGCACTTTGCAGAGCTGTGCTGTGACAGAGAACCCAGCATTCTGTAAGACTCTGAGCTCCCACAGCCCTGCACAGCCTTGGGTTTTTCTACCTGTACAATTCACCTAGTGCACACCTGTTGTTTTAAAATACATTGCAAATCCTGAAAAAAGCCTGGAAACACTCCAGGTCATTGCCTGTGTTTTATCACAGCTCTGGGGAAAAAAATACAAACAGCATAGAAGCAATCAGTAGCAATCTTTTTTCTTCTCACATATCACATGATTGGTCTGCTTAATCATGTCAGATCTTTACCCACCTTCCCTGGGCAACACACACTCTCAAATGCAACAAGAAGTCCTTGGCACTCAAAATGAAGCAGGAAAGCCAGAGGAATACTGCATGTGAAAATACAGATTTTGGATGACTAAAGAGTAATCAATAAAAAATAACAACTACAAGTCTAACTTTTCCTTTCATTTTACAACACACTGACAGGCACAGATGTTCCCACTAATTTCAAGAGCCAGAAAGAAAAAAGATATTGTTATTGGGAGATAATGGTGTCTAATTCCAGCGCTCTCCTCGCAGATCTCGGGAAGAAGAGGGAATCACTAGACACTGTATGCAAAACCAGGCATCAGATAAAACACAAGAGTTAAGCTAATGCAATCTCTGTTAACAACCTTTAACAGGTTGATAGCTATTGCCAACATGATTTTGCTTTCAATCCGAATTTGAACTATCTGCCAGAGAACAAAACCCTAATTTTAGGCTCTTGTAATCAGTAAATTCCCCACCCCAGAAACAAGCAGCCCGTCCTGGCAAACTGCAGTTTATAAAAGAAATGCTGACGCTGCCTCAGCCAGCCCAGCACAGGAATGCTGCTGGAATGAATTAACCGTGAGCAGTTGGTTCATCCACGCGCCGCAGCTGACGCTCCCCTGCACCAGCCCCATCTCAGAGTGTGCAGCCAGGACCCAGCACGGGCTGGAGGCTGGGAGGAAGCCAGGGCAGCCAGCAGCTAAACAAACTCTGGGGATGATGCTCCGTGTACTGCTGGAGCTGCTCTCATTAGGATTCAAACACTAATGGGGAGCTACGCTCACCAGACAACCAGAGCGCTTTAAAAATACGCTGTGGAAGAAACAAGAAAAAGGGAATTACATTTGGTGTGTGCTACTAACACTGCCTGCACTTAGGGCTGGAAATTGGAAGGAAACCCCTGTGCCAAGCTCCACTGCTTAATTTGTTTACCGTGTACACAAAAACAAGTTTGCTCAGGTCCTTGACCTTTTAAGTAGAGGCCTTTAAAAAGAATACAGCATTTCTGCAAGTCAAACAGCAGTGGGCAGCTCCTGTAATAACATGTTTTCTAAGTAGCCAAAAGTCTCAGAAATCCTATCGAGTTGGGCTTTAACAGAACCGTAAGTAAAACAAAATCCAAAACACAGATGAAGCCATACCCCTATGCCCTACCTGTTCTCCAGCCTGTATTCAAGAAATAAACATAACCTTTTTCCTCTGCCAACCTCTCACATGATTTTTTCCTTCTCTCCAAACCTCTCCTGAATACTTTATCTACTTCTCCTTCTCTCCCCCAAAATGATCAGGCAAATCTACACAGACATAAACCACCAACTTTACTTCCAGCATTTCGATTTCCACTTAATTTTTTGCTGATGAGTGTTTTTAAACCAACTTTGCACAATCTGTTTATACTTAATTTTCACTCCTAACAGACACAACCAGTCCTTAAAAATTATCTACTGGGGACATTTTAACTGAAAGAAACGCTTCCTTGACAACAAGAAGGATAAAACCCGCAAAAAACACAGAAGTTATGGTACATGAACCAAATAAAGATTCCTGCACGCAACGAAATGCCACATTTTGGGATCCACCTGGAAGCGACAGGCAACAACCGACACCCCGCGATACGGAGAGGGCAAGCGGTGCCCGGCCGGTCCCTGCGCGCCGCCCGGGACGGGATGCGGGGGCAGCCGCTGGCCCCGGGACGCGCTCCGAGGCGCGGGGTCCCTGTCCCCAGCACCCGCGGCTGGGGAGGGAGGGCCGGGCCCGGCGCCCCCGCCTGCCCCAGGACTCGGCCCGGCCCTGCGGGACCGGGGCGGTGTCACGGCCCCGCTGCTGCCGAGGCCGCGGCCCTTGCGGGCAGAGGGGACGGGGAGGCACCGCGCCGGGCGGGGGACACGGCCCCGGGGGCGAGGGAGGGACCCGGCGGCAGCGGAGCGCGGGACGGCCCCCGGCTCCCGCACACCGGAGGGAGCGGCGGCGGGGCAGCGCCGCGGGAGCGCGGCGGGGACGGGGCGGACAGCGCGAACCGCACCTACCCCGGCCGCCGCCGCCGCCGCCGCTCCCGGTGCCGGGCCTGGGCCGCCGCCGCCCCACGTGACCGGGCGGAGGGGCGNGGGGCCGCCCGGGGGGCGCGGCGGGCGGCCGGGCCCGGCCCGGCGCTGGGGCGGCGGCTCACGGCGCGTCTCCTCCCCTCTCTAGGTCCGTAGCCGGAGGCAGGAGCGGCCGCGGGTGCCAGCGCGGGGACGCGGCCCGACGCTACAGGTACCTGCCCCTTCCCTCCGTTCCTGCCGCGGGGCCGGGCCTGGCGCGGACAGCGGCTTCCCCCGCTCTCGCAAAGGGCACCGCGTTCACATTGTTAGGGGATGCTGCGCGGGCTCCTGGCTGAGCTGGGCTGCAATATCCTTTCTCGGACCCCGGGAAGTAGGTGCGGGGGCCGGGCCGATCCGCGGTCGGTAAAGGCCGAGGAAGCACGTGCTTCCAACGGGGAGCGCTGCGCGTCCGACCGGAGCTTGCCTTGGTCTGCCGCCCCCCGAGATAACGGGTTTGGGATTCATTTAGTGCTCTTTTCTCTTGGAGATCAGTAGTAGTTGAAACTGAACGTGTGCTAAGGCAACTCACAACTTTTCGATACACAGTTTCTCACGATGTGGCTCTTGCAATCTGCCAAAGATGGGCTGAATGGCTGGAATAACTGTAGTTAACAGCACAGTGTAACTTAAGCGTGGGTGCTTTAACTGCATTCATATTGTCTGAATTTCCAAGGTGGAAAAAACAGACCCACAATTGGACTTCCCTCATCACTGTCCAGAGAAAACACAAAAAGAACCAGTTTGATAATGTGTAAAATTCACTGAAGATCTATCAGGATGATCTGTTCCTGTCGTTTATATTTGCCAAAGGCTGTTGCCTCTTAAAATTAAGCTTTCAGCCCTAGAAATGGGGTCGGTCATGCAGTGCTGAAGGTGACTGAGAGACTGGGTTCTGCAGGTTCAGCAGAACTGGTTGTAGTGCAGAACAATGACCCCCCTGCTTCCAAACTTTCCCTGGTTCCTGGTTTTTGAAGTCTTCTGAAATCCTCCCCTAATTTTTGCATGCCATGCACTGGACGATGTGCTTGATGGGTGTGATCAATGAGGAGGTCGTGTCTCCAAATGCCGTATGAGCTGCAAACTGAAAAAGCCCTGATTATTGACAGATGCTTCCAAAAACATTCTTTGAATAGTTGTCTCGTGTGGGCACAATGCCATTCTTGTGTGTACACTCAGCTGACACTTCGTGCCCCAAGAGAGCAGTATCTGCTTTTATCTATAAACTTCAAAGCTTCCTTTCGAGCTTTATGTGGTGTTTGTAATAGTTGGGAGGTGTAAGTTTTGCTTTGTTTTGTAATTTTATCTGACCAAATCTTGCATCATTTAGTCTCCTGTTATTTCTTCACTTCCTGCAATCCTAGTGCTTTGGCAGGATTGTGTGAGCAGTATTGCATCCAGAATCAGTGTAGTCTTATAAATTGTTAAGCAACTGTTGAAAGACAAAAGAACGGTATTTGGTGTATGGAAGATCTGCTGTTCTTCATTCCAAGTCCTATCAAAACGAGAACAAACTTCCTAGAGAAGTGATCTTCCAAAGAACAGGACTAGACACAAGGCTTCCTTTATTCCCCAGGTATTCAAAACAGGGAGCCTAGCAGAGGCCATTGTGAAGATTTTTTACTGTAATCTTAGGAAAAGCCAAAACAACACAAAAAAAACCCCCAGCTCCTGGAGGAGAACTCAAAAGACAATCTAATGTATTCAACCCAGTGCTGCAAAACCCAAAGCTTGCTGAAAATAGAGTTTCCCTTTACATCCTAACTCTTTAGGATATTGCTTCAGGAGAATTTTTGTCATAGCACCTCCACTTAATATTCAGGCTTCATTACATTAAAAAAAGGTAAAAGTTGTTGTAATATGAGATGTAAACTTGAATTTTTTCTTACTTTTAATGGACTTCAGTGTGTACCTAGGATAAAAAACATAATGGCTGATAAACACCCACTTCATGTTATTACTTTAAATCTTTCTAACCTACCTTTTAGAAAACAAAAAGTAGTCATTGTTTGGTTTTTTCTCTGCTGCTTTTCCTTAGGTGTGCCAAAATGTCAGAAAGATCAGATATTCTTCATTTCAAGTTTGACAACTATGGAGATTCAATGTTACAGAAAATGAACAAACTGAGGGAAGAAAACAAGTTTTGTGATGTCGTGGTCCATATAGATGATGTTGAAGTTCACGGGCATAAAATTGTCTTTGCTGCTGGCTCTCCTTTTTTAAGAGATCAGTTCTTACTGAACGACTCCAGAGATGTAAAAATCTCCATCCTGCAGAGTTCAGAAGTGGGGAGGCAGCTGCTTCTCTCTTGCTACAGTGGCACTCTGGAGTTCCCCGAAATGGAGCTGGTGAACTACCTGACTGCTGCAAGCTTCCTGCAGATGAGCCACATCGTGGAACGCTGCACCCAGGCCCTGTGGAAGTTCATCAAACCCAAGCAGCCACTGGAGAGCAAAGAGTGCGAACAGCAAAGCGACTCTTCTGAGCTGAAGGAGCAGCAGGGAGATGATGACTCTCTGCAGCAGGACTCGCCTTGTATTCAGCCTTCAGAAGACAGCATGGACATGGAGGATAGCGATATCCAGATCATCAAGGTGGAGTCCATTGGGGAGGTATCAGAAGTTAGGAATAAGAAGGATCAGAATCAGTTTATTTCTTCTGAACAAACTGCGCTGCATTCCTCAGAGCCTCAACACTTTCTTATCAACTCCACTGTTGAGAACAGAGCAAGTGAAATAGAGCAAAACCACCTCCACAACTATGCCCTTTCGTACGCCGGCAGCGATAACATCATCCTGGCCTCTAAAGATATGTTTGGGCCTAACAACCGAGGGATAGACAAAGGCCTCCAGTGGCACCATCAGTGTCCAAAGTGCACCAGAGTCTTTCGGCATCTGGAAAACTATGCTAACCACTTAAAGATGCATAAACTATTTATGTGTCTGCTCTGTGGCAAGACGTTCACTCAGAAGGGCAATCTCCACCGGCACATGAGAGTGCACGCAGGCATCAAACCATTCCAATGTAAGATCTGTGGGAAAACGTTCTCTCAGAAATGTTCCTTACAGGACCACCTCAACCTGCACAGTGGGGACAAGCCCCACAAGTGTAACTACTGTGACATGGTCTTTGCGCATAAGCCCGTTCTGAGGAAACACCTCAAACAGCTGCACGGTAAAAACAGCTTTGACAATGCCAATGAAAGAAACGTGCAAGACATAACGGTGGACTTCGATTCATTCACGTGTAGCGCTGCTACAGACAGTAAGGTCTGCCAGCAGGCTGATGCCAGCCAGGTACTGGATGCAGGGAAGCTGCCTCAGGCCGTGCTCGGTTTAAGAAATGATAGTACCTGCGTCAATTAAGCAATTAAAACTCGCCCTGTGTAGGGATCGTGACTGAGAGGAGCCAACCGTTGGTTTGGCTTCTTCCCTAAACTAGTGGTGTGCCCTGAAAGGCTACAGATGGTTGGATTGCAAAACCTGGCAGGTCTTCAGCCATCGCTCTTAGTCTTACTTGATATTTTCTGTGAATAGCAATCCTTCAGGTTTCTGTCTATGTCTCTACTGTGGATGAAGGGGTTAATTGTTTCATTTCTCTCTGATTAGGAGACTCAAGACTAACACCTTTTGAAAGACTGTTGCTGTGGGCTGCAAGTAAACCATCTGCTGTGCAGTTAGAGGCCTCTCTATGGCTGGGCAGATGGAGGAAAGCAAAGAGGACAAGTGTGTGAGATAACCCAATATTTTTTTTAAAAGGCACTGGATAACTGAAAACACTCCATATACTCAAATTTAAGCTTACCTCTTAAAATTACCTTTCTCTGATCTTACCCCTAGACTCCTGCAGTTGAAATGAAGTATTTTTGTGTCACTTTTTTGCCCTTTCTAAACCTATTTCAAGAAACTTCTGCTGCCAATCAATGCTCTCTTAAAAACTCTCAGGGTTTTTAACCTCAACATGCATTATGAAAAGATGAAACCCTAAATGATTTGGCAGGGTTAGCTGATCATTGCATAGAGCTGTTCAAACGGAGGATAAATTGCAGCTCTGGAATGTGAGAGGCTGGTGCCTGGAGTGCAAATGTGACCTGTTCTTATGCTGGCATACCTGGGATTTTTAAAGGGCACTCGCCAGTGCATGTACTGAGACAAGCTAAACACTTCAAAGCTAAAAGTTATCCTCCATCTTCCGTAAGTTTTGCATCACAAACCACAACAGCTGTTGGGTTTAGAGCAAAGCTGGAGTGGAGAAATACTGCTTTTTGACACTGTGAAAAGAATCTTTTTAAAGCTGCAATGTGTAACAACTCCACGATTTTTTTTTCTTTTTTCCTTCCTTATTTCTTGTATGTCTCTCCTTGATGTCTAATAAGGGCCACGTGTCACTTAACTTTAAACAAAAATACCTGCTATAAATTTTTTTGATTTCTTGAACTTTTTTGAAGTGACCATTAGTGTTTTACAGATCCTAGATGAGGTATAGGTAGCACAATTTCTATAGGTTAATATATCAGCTATTGACTGTACTCAGCAATACCTCTTGTATACCGCCTTAAACATCAAATGTAGCGGGAATGGCATGTTAATTGGGATTCTGGGATTACACCATGCTGCTTCTCAGAAGCGCTGTGGAATTATCAGCATCCCAGGCAGGCTGAAAGAAGCTTAATTTATCTGAGGCACACCATTCCCAGTAGAACAGCACTGTTAGTACTGAAGTGTAGCATAGACTAATAATCAAATGGCTGATCCTCGGCAGAGAACTGCTGTTTGTGTTTGGAATAAGGATTTCTTCCAGTGCAGCTCTTTTCCACAAGGTTTGCCGTGAGGCTGAGATTATGCTTCCTACCTAAACATAGTACTGTTGGTGTGTTTGAGTGAGGGGTGGGGGTGAAAGGCTGCTATTGTATGGTTAAAAATGTAAACAGGTATGACCAAAGGTGTGTAGAGCAAAAAGTGTTGTGTATGTCATTATCAAAAGTTGGTCTTGCTCTTCAGTTCTGTGTGTGTAGAAGTCAGGATTTCCTTACGCAGATATTACACTGATGGACGTTAAAAGACGTTAATGTTGCAGAACGTTTTCAGAAATCCACATACTTTGAAGTAGAAAAAGAAGGTGATTCTGTGAATCAGTTTTTGCAATTGAGTTCTTGAACTACTGCACTTGACTGTTACACGAACTCTTACATGGACAGCTATGAAGTAAGCAAAGGAAATTACATCAGGGCATTCATCTTTCAAGTTGTAGCAAATATATTTAGGCCTAAAGTCTAACTATTTGAGACTTTTTAAATTACTGTTCAGGTTGCTGGGGTAGAAGATAGGTTTGCATGGGAAGAACTGTTTTCCTCTTGAAGCCACCCACTTTCAGAGTTGTTTTGAACTAAATTTGACCGTGACAGTTGCATCTGACGCTTGCATTCTGTCTTCAGGCAAAATCTTCTGTATTGTCCAAACATTTTGATAATCCATTATTCACTAAATGGAAATAAGTTATAGTGCTATGTCAAAATGAAGATAGACGTGGAGAACAAGAGCTTGCAGAGCCAGGTCAACGTGCTGTAAGGTACTAGTGAACAATCCAAGGCAATATGAATATGGACACAAAAAAGAAAATGGTCTTCTGCCACAGAAAGGAATACAACTGCACAAATGCTAGAAAACGTGGCAGCAAAATGGACAGTATTGAAAGTTTTGTCTATCTGGAAAGTTTTGGTTTTTGTGAAATTATGAAGCTGTAATGTTACTGGAAGGAGAATACAGCTTGTTGAAGTAGCTGTGGGTGACTTGAAGCTGATATGAAGAGACAAGGAGTTTCCTAAGAAATGAAAGAAATCATTTGGTCGAGATGCACAGGTGTTCAGTCCACCCTGTGCTGTGGTGATTTGGATGGCTGAGAAGGCCAAGACTGCTGGGCTGCTCAATTAAAGGCTGCTGTGGTGTTTGGCAAGAGCACGGCATAAATAAATAGGAAAAAGCAGAAATGCAGGAGACTTTCTTCACTGAAAATGGACACATCTGTTGGATGAAAAGTGACTTTTACTAATGTCTGCTTTTGGCCTGGCAAAAGGGTGCAGACCAAAAGATTTATGCAGGAGATGGCTGTGTGACTCCAGAAAAACTGGAGCTCTGAGGGCAACACGCCAATGCAGAGTGCACTGGTGGTAGAGTTCATCTAGAATTTGCCCCTATATGGAAAGACAAGTGAAGAGTATAGAAGAGGTAACAGAAAAGCAAAATCTGGCTAATGCTGCTTCTCTGAGTTACAGATTAAGATGGAGTGAGAATTATGATAAATGGAATATGCAGAGGCAGCTCAATTATAGAGTAAGGTGAACTTAATTGTCCATGTATGTAAAATGTTGTCTTCATTGCAATGTCCCGAGTAGTGAAAGATTAGATCTGTTGGTTGTTGCTACTGATGCTGCATATTCAGATGAGGACTATGGCAGTTATCATAATCTGTGTGTTACTGTGTAGAATACCATTTGCTGGTAAGTGGATAGTCTCACAACTTAATGTGCTGTACAACTTCCTGCATATTCTAAAAATAACTGAAGTCTATTACAAAAGTATTTTAATAACTCCTCAGTATATTAGGAATTTTTTTAAGTTGGCATTTTATTTATTTATATTATATAGAAGAAGGAATTTTTAGAATTTAGGTTTGCCAGAGGTTTGGGCTCACCACTTCTCTGAGTGATGGTAGCTTGTGTAGCATGTGTTCCTGCAGCACGTGCTGCAACTGCACAGCCTCCTGCATAGATCAGGGATGAGTCTTTCCTTAATTTATTTTTCTTTTAGAAGACATGTTTTGCAAGTTAGTAACTGAGAATTTGAAGTGTCAGTCTTTCTCTCCCCTAGCTTTTTGGCAAAACTTAGCTGCCGCTGAACTTTTGTTGAAATAACGTAGAAATTAATTGTGTGGGGCTGATTATGGTTTTGGAGTCACTGGGAAGAATAAAAGTGAGGAGGGAGAATCAAAATGTGATACAAACTGAAACTGTTGAGAGAACTCTAAAGTCACGTTAAATGTTAATTTTTATAAACAAAGAGGGGGACATAGTGGTGCCTCCCGACTTGGTAAGGGGTGAGAAGGCAGGACGGACGCCTTTCCTTTGAGATTGTATAATCGATGGACTGAGCATTAGCTACCTCTTCACTGACTGGGCAAAAGTCTTACACTACGTGTGATAACCAAAGCAGGCGGGTCGGCGGCTGCCGGGCGTTGTCCCGTGGCCGTGCAGAAGCCAGCAGCTCGTCCCGGCGGCGTTCGGGCCGGCGCTTCGCCGTTCCCCCGGCGCGTCCCGGCTGACGGCGAGGAGGAGCCCCGGTAGCCGCTCCCCGGGATGCCTTACGGGGGCGGACACGTCGCTACCTCTACCGAACGGTGGGCGAGGCGCGCCCCGGTGCCGGTGCGGTTTCCCCCAGCGGCAGCCGCTGTAGCAGTGCCAAGTCTTCTAATAAACGTGCTGCTAACTCTGTCTGCCGCCGCCTCTCATTTCCACCGCGGTCACGGCGCACCGGGGGCGGGCGGGCGGAAGGGGCGGGCGGGGAAGCTGTTCCGGGGCGCTGCGGCACCGGCGGCGGAGCGGCACCGGCTGCGGGCAGCGGCGGGGAGCGGGGGCAGCGGGATCGCGGCCGGCGGCGGGCGGCCCGGGAGCCCCGGGACAGCGGGTCCTGCCCGAGGCGGGGGTGGGCTGAGCCCGGCCAGACGCTCCGGCCGTGCCCGCGGGCCCCGCCATGGCGGCGGACTCGGAGGTGCTGCACTTCCAGTTCGAGCAGCAGGGCGATGCCGTGCTGCAAAAGATGAACCTCCTGCGGCAGCAGAACCTCTTCTGCGACGTGTCCATCTACATCAACGACACCGAGTTCCAGGGGCACAAGGTGATTTTCGCCGCCTGCTCCACCTTCATGCGCGATCAGTTCCTGCTCAACCAGTCCAGGCAGGTGCGGATCACCATCCTGCAGAGCGCCGAGGTGGGCAGGAAGCTGCTGCTCTCCTGCTACACGGGCGCGCTGGAAGTCAAGAGGAAGGAGCTGCTGAAGTACCTGACGGCCGCGAGTTACCTGCAGATGGTTCACATTGTGGAGAAGTGCACCGAGGCTTTGTCCAAGTACCTGGAGATCGACGCTTCCATGGAGAGCGGTACCCAGGCTGCTGAGGGGTGCCACTCCTCGGATGCTGAACTAAGGAGCGGGGATGAGGTTTTAGATAAAGATTGTGAAATAATCGAGATCGCTGAAGACAGCCCAGAGAACGAAGAATACCCCGTGAAACAGGAGGATGGAGATGGGGATGGGGATGGGGATGGCCCACACCCTGCAGCGCAGAGCTTGGTGTCAGAAAGGAAGGACACAAAATCCCCAGAAATATCTACAGTGGAAATTGGCTATAAGGATGATGAAATCTGTATCTTCAGAATGGATTCCATGGGTGTGGCGAATGTAGAGAATGATCATTTTCCTCAGCCTTGCACTTCCTCCAAAACAAATCTATATTTCCCAGAAACCCAGCACTCCTTGATAAACTCCACAGTTGAAAGCAGGAATACAGAAATGCCAGGAAATCACTTTCAGGCTTTCGTTGGTGACAATCCAGAAGGAACTTCTAGTGGGGCGAATGGGTTCCAGAGCCTGGAGGATTCTGGCAGCTCATGGCGGCACCAGTGTCCAAAGTGTCCCAGGGGCTTTCTGCACCTCGAGAACTATCTCAGACACCTGAAAATGCACAAACTCTTCCTGTGCTTGCAATGTGGCAAAACATTCACGCAGAAAAAGAATCTCAACAGGCACATCCGGGGGCACATGGGGATCCGGCCCTTCCAGTGCATGGTGTGCCTGAAGACCTTCACGGCCAAGAGCACGCTGCAGGATCACCTCAACATCCACAGTGGGGACAGGCCCTACAAGTGCCACTGCTGCGACATGGACTTCAAACACAAGTCTGCTCTTAAAAAGCATTTGACTTCTGTTCATGGAAGGAGCAGCAGCGAAAAGCCAAACCTGAACACTATTACAAAAGTTAAAATAGACTATGATTGATAGCTGGGCAATTGTGGAGTCAGACTCCACAAAAAGCTCCTGGCTAGCGAAATTCCAGATGCAATTGCAGTTCCAGATCCCCTGCTAAGGGAGAGAAGCACAATCAGTGCCTGGTGATCCAAGACAGGCCTTGGAGCAGGAAACCTGCCTGCTCCCTTAAGGTTGCTACTGCTGTCAGTGAAAAAAGTGTTTCCTAGATGAAAGTAAACCGCAAAATACGGGAAATTATTTCATGCTTCTCTTCTATTATGCTGAGCATATCCTGGTCCCCCAATGATGGTTTATATTCCTCGTTTCAAGGGCGGGCACTGCTGACTTTCAGACTATTTCTGATACTGCAATAAGCTGAAGCCTGAGCCGTGGTGTTGGTGACAACAGCTGAGGGAAGGGGGTGTTTGTTTTTATTCAGCGAGTCAGTTGTTCCCATCCAGTTCCTGGATCATTCATGGTGAAATCATCTCCTTCCCTGCCCAAACTCTGGCAGATCTTCCAGAAAGAAGGTGTCTTTTCATACTCAAGTTTGTGACGTTTAAGGACACACAACAAAGAAAAACTAATCAAGGGACCTTTCAATTTGTCTCTTGCAAACAGAGAATTTGTAAAAGAGAAAGAAACAAACAGTATTGCCTTGCAGTTTATTTGTAACTGGACAGTCCCATGAAAAGGACTTGCTTTTAGTTTTATCAAGTTCTGAATTTTTATAAACTTCTTTCTTCTAATAGTGGGGGTTTTTTCTGTCATACCAGTGTTTTGCACCTGTATTTGATAAGTTTAGTCCTGTTTGTTGCATCATAACATCTGCCTTCATTTTTTTACAGATCTTAGCTATATGCACTTGTGTGAAATTCAGCTGTGTGCTGTTGGGTAATCATAGTTTCAATGCTAATTTTGCAAAACAGGCATTTCTGTCTGACTAGAATGGCTTAGCCATAGAGGTCTCATACCCTGATTCTGTGACACAGTAACACAGTCATGATGTGTGTTTGCAGAAGTGTGTTTGTGCTTTCTCAAAGGTCATTTTAGTTTCATCATAAGCATCGAGTGCCCTGTGATGCAGTCTGTGTCTTTGGCTGGTACATGTTTCTTTCACTTAATGTAATATAAATAAAGAGTTATTTCAGTTGTTAATATGAGATAATGGTACTTACAACTAGCAAAAAGCCGTAGTTCTTACTCCTTCCTGTCTGTACCACACTTTCCTTCAAGTTTCAGAAGTGCTGTTCCAAGTTCTTGCTCAGAGTCCAGAAGTCTGGCCCAAATGCTTCAGAATCTGGCTGGCTCTAAAATCTAAGACAATAGTTTTTAATGTCAGTTCACTTTCCTTCCCTGTGTCTGTGAGTGCACCAGCCTGTTTGGGGTTTATTGATTAGCTACGTGAGGGGTTGGGTGTGTACAATGTCTACCCTGCACTTTCCTGTTTCTACTTGTTACAGGCACGGTCAGGTGTATGCGTGGGTATTTCCCTCATGAGCACTTCCCTGTGTGCCAAAGGGGAGACAGACTGATCTTTTGAAGTGTATCTTCTGTGGGAGCAGGTTCCGAGTTATTTTGGTCGTGCATGTAAACACGAGAGGGAGCTGTGTTGTGTGACAGGCCACCAGCATGTTCTGTTCAGTGGCTGCAGTGTCTCAGTAAGCTTTGTGTACAAACGCTGGTCTTGTGCACATGTTCACTCACGTTAGAGGAGTTTCCTCTCCCCTGTCCCTACATGTAACCATGTCTCATCATAACATAATAAATGAAATGCAAACAAGGCGTTGTGTTGGAAATACATCTCGATTTTTCTGATCACAGTTAATAATTCTGTGCATACCTTAATTTTGGCTTGCTGTGTTGAGTAAACAAGATGTAGTAAACAAAACACAGTGTTCCAGTGGCGGTCATTTAGTAACGCATTTTTCTGTCCTTCAGAGGGGTCTGCCTGACCCACTTGTGCCATGAATTCTTCCCCCTCAGGGGTCACAGCTCTGCACCGCTGTGACCTTGGCTAACGCCGTGTTATCTCTGCGTGACCGGAGAAGCAGCTGCGGCTCCCGGCTGTGGCTCCGGGGGCTGCCGTGCTGGGGCAGCGCTCCCACCCCTCAGCGGGCCCCGCCGGCCTGAGGCGGCTCGGGGACAACCGACGTGAGCAAGAGGGCGCCTCCAGTCCCCTCTTCCTCCTCAGCGCCAGCAAAAATAAAGTCATCAATTGCAATTTAGAACGACAATTAATAATCGACGCTAGCGGCGAAAGTTACCGATTAAATTTTAAAAGGACAATAAATAATCGACGCCAGAGGCGGACGTTGCGCACCGAGGAACGGCTGAGGAGGCTCTGCCCGGGGCGCGCCACCAGGGGGCGCTGGCGGCGCCGGCCGCCGCTCTGTCACGCCGTCTCTATGACCCCTCTTGCCCCTGGCGGCGGGGCTCGTGCGGCGGGCGCATCTGCGCCTCCGTCTCTATGGTAACTCCCTCCCGCCCTCCGGGCGGTCACGTGCTGCGGGCGGCGCGCAGATCTCGCGAGAGCGGCGTCGCGGGGCGTGGCGGCGGTGCCGCTGTCAGCGCGATGAGGCGGCGCCGCCGGGGCTCCCGCCGCTGCCTCCGCCGGGCCGCGCGCCCGCCCCATGGCGCGTGAGGCCGGCACCGCCCGACCGCGCTCCGGCCGCCGCCCCCGCCCAGCAGGTACGGACCGCACCGCACGGGTCG